>JAPMOR010094745.1:20655-30718 GCA_026543865.1 Argiope aurantia | reverse complement strand
TAAGTTTTTAATCGACTTGGCTAGTGGTTCTTCTTCAGTGACCCTAGGCAATTGCTTAGTTGGAAATTGCCACTAGTATTATGCAGGAAGTATTGGGCGTTATTTAAAGCTTTTGAATATTTGATTGACATATGTAGGACATTCCAGAATTTACAGATCCAGGTTTACACTGGAGCGTCTGACACAAGTCTCGAAATTTAAGGTGACCCGATAGCAGGTGCACAAATTGTCATCTTACCGAGAGCAGGTGAGCACGGCAGCTGTCTGTAGACGGCGTAAAATCCTTTGTCTGACAGCTGATCATCGCTTTCGAACGTCACATTCACCTCCCGGGGATAGCCGTAAAATGTAACAGTTCCTGTTGTGTACATAAAACGAATCATTTAATACCATACAAGGAAAAAAAAGAAACGGGGTTTACAATATATTTTTCAAAATATTGGATGACACAACAAGTGAAAGATTACTTTTCTGTCCCAACAGCTGAGGTCCACAGTACTTGATTCCATTGATGCGCAGGAAATCTCTCTCGCATAGGGCATTCTCAGCGTGTAAGGCGAATTCCAGAAATTGGAAAGTGATGCGGCAATGTTCGGGTAGTGCCATGAATCTGTAGACGCACTTGCGTGAACTTGGATAAGACTCTGGGAATCCTGGGCTCTGAATTGTGCCACTGCCATTATTGAATGTGAGATCGCAGCCGCCTAACACATGAAAACAAAATTCTATCAAACACAACTCGCAAATTTTTGTAAAAAAAAAAGTACCTCGTATATTACATGTCAGACGTAGTTAGAATGAACGAATTATATTGATTTAAGTAAAAGGATATTATTTGCTCTGAACAAGAAATGATTAGATAACACTCTCTTTGCTGAAAATCATTGACTGAAATCCATCAAATAGCCTCTTATTACCAAATTAATATACTTTCGAAATGTTACAATAACATGTGAACTTTAAAATAAAATAAATCCATTTCTTATTAGTATTTTGCTCTCGGATGGCTCTTCTCAGGCACCATTCAAGACGTTGCGATCATCTTGATATTTTACTTTTTAATTTTTTATTGTTAAAAATATACAGAGTGAAGAAGATGTAGATTAATTTTGTTTATTTATTTTTTGAAGCAATAAATTAGTCCTTGTATTACACGAATAATTAAGCATCAGATTACTTTTCCGACTGTAAAAATTTAACTTTCATCTCATCGCAATTAATTATAGACATTATTATGTTTAGAAACATAATTACTTTATATATTCATATTATTTTAACAAAAGCAAGAAATGTGAATGATTTTTCATTTTGATAATTTTATCTTTTAACAAATGAATATTGAAATTTTTGCATTTGTCAAGTAATCAATTAATATACCGATATATATGAATCTCTGCTACAGGTTTGAATACTTAGGCTTAATCTCAACTAAATTATCTTTTCTATAATTATTACTTTTTTATTGTATAAGCGAAACATTGAAAATTCAATTTTCTAAAACTCTGTTCTGCGTTTTCTTTCACTGTTAGCCATATTGACTTATAAATCTTGAGTTTAATTCCTTTAAAGCCCATGTAAATGAGGTGAATTAGTATTTTCAATAAAAGACTGGAGATAAAAATAGAAAAAATTAATTATAGCATAATAATGAAGGACTTTCTAATAAGCTTATTGTTTCCTTTCTACAATTATAATTTCATTTGTTGAATTTATGACACTTACCGGCTAGTAAATTCAGAAACGAACACTTCTAGTATAAAGGACATTTATTAAATATTTAAATCTTTTGTTAAATTCCTGAAAGTTGGTGGTTAGTAAGCTAAAAATATATTTAAAAAGAAAAAACATAAGGTAAAGAATTTTCATTATAGAATACTTTTATTTCAAGACTAAAAATGAAGTTTCATTTTTGGCGCAATAAATAAATAATGTTTGTAGCAGTCTCTTATCTTCTCTTTTGAATACTAGATGGCGATGCCTGATTAGGCCATCCCATATGTCATCCCATAGTGCATTGCGATTGTAATTAGAATGAGATGTGATGCTGAACTGTGAAGCCGAGCGCGTGAATGTCTTGTCTTTGTGTTAGTGTATGTTTAAGTGTGTGAATGTGATTAGTAAAGAAATGTTTCCAACAACATTCGTCCTGTTGTTTCCTGCACAGATCATAATAATCTACATACCAACACATGTTGATATAAATTACTTCTAGCCTTATTAAAAGAAAATTAAATGATAGTCGAAGTGACGATTCTGCGGATGAAAGCATTAGTTTACCCCTTTCCCGTTCCTCACACTTCACTCGATAACAATTGTCTAAAAATAAGTATCATTTATCTCACATACAAGAGTATTCATACAACTTCCACCGGTTGTTTAGCTTTAATAATAACGATTAATCCTTCTTTATATATATTATCTGAGTTTGCATTTTAGAGATTTCCAAATCTTTTTTTTTTCGAAAAATGACCTTGAACAGAAAAAAAAAATTATTAGTTCCTCTTAAGGCAAAACGAACCGACACCGAAACTAGATATATGCCAATCAGAGGAAATAAAATTGTGGTGGTAACTTCATAAAAGTCAGATAACAACTTCCGGACACGAGTGTACACTTTTGTCTAGTGGTTTTGTTACTCGGCTATGAACCTTAATGTTGCGAGTTCGAACCTCAACTTGCACAAAATAATGATGATCGAGAAGTGAGGAGGAATTAAATGCCGAAGTGCCAATGCCAAATAAGAATTGTTGAAAATTCTACTAAGTCAAAGTTCAGAGAGAAGGCATTGTTTTTCCGCCACTGATGTTTCATCCAGCTTGCTTAGAAGCGAAATTCTGATGCTTTTAAGAATTATTCGATCACGTAATATTTGTTGATACTGTCATCATTAATAATAACAGCAATATCATATTATAACTAGTAATATTAATAATTACTGATGCTTGTTTTCCTGATTTGTCGCATTTAAAAAGAAAGTGTTTTTACAGAAAGAAAAGTACCTGCAGCAGCTGGCAGCGTGACTTGGTCCGTGAGTGGCGCACAGTCCATTTGCTGTCCTCGAATATGAAAACCCGGCCGTGAAGTTGCGCCATCCGAATGGAACTCGAGAGTCACTTCAGAATCTTCAAATGGGATGATTCCTAGATATAGAATAGAAAAGGCATTGATCTCAACGCATTGATAACAAGTGGATGTGGCCAGACTATTATTCTCTTAGCAGTTTTCACAGATCAATTAACGAAAATCGTAATCGGAAATCAGATGAGCATTTAAGTACTTAAATGTAAAAGTACTTAAGAAATAAAAAAAAGACATTATTTGTAATACAATTTAGATGTAAACATATAGTAATATTAAAATTTTCGTCTCCTCATAATGGGATGTTCTCTACACAAATAATTTTCACAAAAATTCAAAACAAAACTCATCACTAAAATGTAAATAATAAAAATTGCAGACCGCAACTCATTAAACTTTGTTATAAGTCACCATAAAAAATGCCAATAAAATTTGACTCGTGTTTAAGTTTGTTCTCACACCGATAAACCAGCCAATTTAAGTATAAAAAATCTGTCTTAATGACTAGTCACTAAAAGGGAAGTTGAAATTCCGATAATGGCGCTAGCCAAAAGGAGGATACTTTTAACTCCGCCAACGTTACAAATGTCTATGGACGATTATATGCAAATACTGATGTTTATTTAAGTGATAAATCTCATTCACGGTCAGATGATTTTTTTTTGAAATTCCTTTTAAATCGAATGATAATACTTTTTCGAAGTAATTTTCTGATAATATAATTAAAATTCACTGTGAATGTTGCTAATATTCTAGTGACAGATATATTTATGAAATTTATAATTGCACAGCTACTTTAAACACTGCTTCCCCAAGAAGATAATAGTAAATGCCTTTATAGATAAATAACTGAATAAAAGAAACTATCAACTTTATTTCGAATTATTTATTTTTTTTAAAAGTAAATTTAAAGTAATGCAATGTCTCTTGATAATCTAATGTATAAGGTATATTATGAAGCATAATAGTTTGAGTCACATTAAGGGGGTATTAAGCTGACATTATTTTAAAAATGTTTTTCAAAAACATTTTAATAAAAAAAAATAGTTTTTGTTAAGATTAAAATTTAAACCATTTACTTGAACTAGGAGTATTTCTAAACATAATATGCAAGATAAGTCCTAAATTCGTGAAAACTTAAAAAAATTTATAATTAAAAAATTAATACTCGGAAAAAAATTTCGGTTTGTGCGAATATAACTAGAGGGATATACAATTTTTTTCTATGTACAAAAATAACTTCAAAAGTAGCCGAAAGAGGGCTTTCACATTTCGTACTAAGCAAATCCGGATAACCATAAACACCTGGCTGAGAAGGAGATTTCCCACGCGTTTCAGGCAACATTCTATCTTTACCAGATTGTGAGCTGATGGCTAAATTTTTCTACAAGAATTGTAGAACCACAGTTTCGCGAGAATTTCGAAGAGAGAAAGTGTCGAAGGTGCAAAAAGCCCATTTCGCTGAAAAGGAACTGCATTTTGAGGAAATGCAGTTCCTAGAAGGATCATCCACGAAGTGGCAGACCGTGCTTAAGGAACGGACTGTGACCATGTTGTAAAAAGTATTTTGAAATAATCTGCAACCGAGACATCAACGAGAAGTAACAGTAGTACTCATGATTACGGGAGAATAACAGGGATTTCGGAATTGTCGATTCGATGCATTCTGCTTGGAATCATGGATCGATATCCGTATCAGATGCACGCAATACATTCAGATAAAATACAGAAGTTTGTTATATGGGCTTGGTACAAATGGAATATGATCCACAATGGTAAAAGTTATAAGACCGAAAGAAGCCAACTTTTCACTATATGGTGACATCAATTGACAAAATGGTCGTAACTTGGTGACGTCAAACTCTCATGGATAATTAATCAAGCCACTACAATTTCCTCATGTGACTATTTGGCATGGTGTCCCAGCCTCTTTCATTCTTGGACCTTTTTTTTTTACTAAAGAACGTTGTCCTATATCCGGTGGAAAACTTGTGCAGTCATTCCAGATCGATGTATTACGCTTTTTCGTGACCACATTGTGCCGACATTGCAGGAAAGACAATTTATTTTCATTTGTCCTCTTTATATAGTATTGTACGCCGCTTACTTTGCACGTGAAGTCAAGACATTTCTACTGGACACTTTCCCTGAAGACTAAGTGATGAGTAGAAGTTGTAAGTTTAAGTGACCCTCACGATCACCAGACTCTACCCCAACAGATTTTTGGATATAGGGATACTTGAAGTCTCTTCTGTATTGAGGATTTCCAGCCCCTTTTAAGGAAATGAAAGATTCCGTTCAAAGAACCATCTATGCTAATAGGCGCAATGTTGGAGCTTTTTCATCTAATATCTTGTGATTATGATCATGCTGAATATCTTTTACTTTAAAGTAAATGCACAGTGTAAAGTTAATGTGATCTGTTTCATTGTCCATTTATGCTTCCTGATTGGCATAAAACGATTCAGTATGGAGTGAGTATCTTCTTTCATTTAATCTTGAAATTAGTTTTTTTTATGCATGGAAAAAATAACTCCAATGTCACTCTGAATATATTTGCGTAAATCGAAAATTTTTCAGCGAATTATTTCTTTTGTTATGAATTTTGGAAATTTGCACGAATTTATAATGGCCTCTGTATGCAGCTGGCAATAAAAAAAATGCTTTTATGTTTTCAATGATAATAATATCCTTTTTAACTAATAACTTTCACTGGTGTTTTTCATATACTTACATGACGTGAATTTTGTGATTCATTAAAACTATAAAACTTCTTTAAAATATTTTTATCACGATTAAAAACAAAAAATATTGAATTTCGAGTTTTCATTTTATTTCTATAATTGAAAAATAATTATAAATAATTTAGTTGTGGAGCGAAAGGTAATGATTGATGAAGAAAGAACTAATTCATAATCTCAAAATTTGCTTTTCACGCAGCAAAAATATCTCAATTAATCAAAAGTAAAATTTGCTTTTGATTAATCGAGATATTTTTACTAAATTAAAGTCAGAAACATTATTATGAGTCAGTCATTTAATTACCATAAAGAATTATGAAAAAACAAACATATACAATTCTTTTGAAATCCAAAAAGGAAACAGAGGTATTTATAATATTGTAATACTTTCATTTAAATATAAAACTAAGACACAATATTGTAGTCTATTTTTAATGCATATAATAATAATATTTTTCAGTACTATTATTGGATCTATCTAATTTAGTATTATTCTCTTCATTTATTTTTTCAGTTGAAGCGTGCCTGTAAAGAAACCAGGAAATACAGACTAGTGCTGACTTTCTATGAGAACTAAAAAGAAAAAGAATTCCTGGTCCCTTTTTTGAAGCTGTAAGATAATACACGAATTTCAGTTGCCAGCACAAGGGTTTTCTTGAAAGAGCAGCTAAAACAATAGGGCGCACTCCTCAAAATAATAATAAAACTTTTCAGACAACTGTACTGAACATTGAATTAGGGTCTTAAAATATATCTCTGAGCTCTTGTTCAAACATTGGTTGTCCATTCTCCATTGTATTGTCACATAAAGGAATGTTCTACAAGACGCTGATATCTAGGAATTTAAGCCTAGAGACTGATTCTTAGAATGCAAACCAGAATGTTTGGAAAAGTGTAAGAGCAATTTCGATACTCTTTTTGTTGATATTTTCACTTTTTGATCAGTTTCAAAATTCAATCAATTTAATATTTAATCACAAGCAAACGACAGAACATTGCTTCATAATAAAATAAAAAATATCAAGTTTTAAACTGTTAGTGGTTATATTTTTAAGAAATAAGCCTGTTTCAATGCCTTTCAATACAGATTTTTAACCTGCCATTCCTTGGTTAAAAATTTTCATTTTCCAACTTTGAACATTAAAAAGTTTTCATTGCAATTAAGAATTAAAATTTTCAACCAAAAGGTAAACATTTTTCTTCAGCAACAAGCAACCTCCAAATCTAAAAGAAACGAATAAACCTAATATGATAATATCTCTAATTTATGAACAGCATCCTTCTACATGAGTCTTTATTTCCGATTTATCATCTAGTACTGGAGAAGAGGTTTAAAAAGGTTGATATTAAAGAGCTCACATTATGTTTCAGACAAAGACATAATTGACTGAAGAATGCGTTTTGCTTAGTAAAAAATCATGTTAGACGAAATATGCGTTATTGTAAGAATTTATGCTTCAAACATGTGTCTAATTTGTAAATGTGCCTAATATGAGTGAGATGTTTTAAGTTTCACACATTTTATATAAATAATAGATAAAAGAATATATTTACTTTTCTTAATATTTTTTTTAAAAAAATATGAAATTGCTAAATTTATTTTAACATGTAACAACGGGCTGTTACAACATTGTATATGAATAGTTGCAACTTCTCTTATGAATTTGCATTGTATGAGAACGCGTTATAAGAGAATTTTTAACATCTCTATTCTTGAAAAAAAAAAAGAGAATAAAATTAATGAGATAATATCCGTATTAATCAACAGCATCCTTTTGCAAGAATCTTTTTTTTCCGATTTTACTTTTAATCCTGGAAGTGGCGTCAGATCGGTTATGGTTGTTAGAGGCATCACGTGCAGTCGAGAACACGTGCAATCGGCAAGGTCATGGAGCGACTGATTCTGAATGTTTGGTGATTTTTGCCAAAAATTAAGAATTACTATCGATGCAAAATATTCGTTTCTTATGTTTCTTTATTAAGATTTAGCAAGAACAGATTTTCAAGTAATGATTTTACCAAGAGTTGAAATTCTTTTAAAGATTGGCAGGAAAAACCAACAATATCTCGCAGTTATTTGTTTAGTTGCAAAGTTTTATTTCATTTCAAATACTTAAAAGAACGATAAAAATTCATTTAATAACCTTACTGCTGCTTCTTGAAAATAATGTTAAAAGTTTAAAATATCTTCAAGATGCCACTGTGCAAAATTTTTAAGTGTTTGTTTAAAAAGTGTAAATGCAGAATCGCCGTTTAAACTTGCTTTAAATGTTGAAGAAAAAGGTGAACATAGAGAAATAAAAAAATTGAAAAGTTAGGTGTTTATGACTGAGATAAAAATAGAAACGTTTTTTTTTTAATTGATAGAAAATTTTGGAATAACATTAAAAAAAAGGCAGAAGCAACAATTAAAAATATTCAAAAACTAATCATTTAAGAAATTATGTATCGACTATAATAGTAAGAAAGAATTCTTTAAAACTTAATGAAATAATGCAGAATATTTGTCTGGATATCTCTACATATCTCCCCATGTGTCATCTCTACATTATGCTAGAGACCATGACTAATTTATTTTCAATTTTCCTTTTATCTTTCACAGCACTGCTTTTCATTTCACATTTTGTTATGTAACTGACATTCTCCTTTTTTTTTAATCTTCACATTTTCTCTTCATTTCGATGAAAATAAGAATAGGAGAATTCTATCTATTTTAATTCATAGTAATAGATAAAAAAATTAATAAAAATGTAGAATAGAAAATGTTTTGTAGTTCATTTGTTTTCAAAATGATTTTCAACCAATTTTCTTGAGCACAATTAAAACGAAAGTGCGTTTCATTATCAAATTCACATCACCATGTGAAGTATAAATTCAGCAACGGTATTTTTTATAATGTACAGTTTTTTCCTCCTTACTTCAATTATTATACAAAAACAAGTAACCTTAGCGTTTGTTCTTTTTAAACCAACATTTGATGTCTTTATTTATTATAATAAAGTGTACCAATTTATATGCTATTTTTATGAGCACTATTAGCGACTATAATTGCTTCCTTGGTTATTCCTAAACTTCAAAACAATAAGATTATTATAAATAACGTTTGCAACAGACAACTATTCTTCTAAACTGCAATTTAAGAACTTTTAGACAAAAAAAAAGCAAAAGAAATTCTTCAACCTTATTTATAAATTTAATAAAATCCTTCTAGTAAACTGCAGACAAAGAAATTTCTTCTCTCAGGATTTAATAACAGATTTTGCAACTTATTTTAAATAATATAAGAGTTATTATTCTTTTGTTAAATTATTTAATGAATGATATCTAAATATAAGCACATGTTCTTTACATGCAACCATGTAATTCTCGTTCATAAAATGACTCCATATTCCACATCTACATAAATGCAACATGAATTGCTTATTTTACGACCCAAATATTTGACAGAATCGAGCTTATAATACCTACCAAATTCAGCAATTCTCACCTATTAATGAAAAAAAAAGATCCTTTCTTCAGTGATGCTCATCATCGTGTTAGTTATATTACTAACTTTGGATGTATTTCTTTTACGTTATCTCATTTGTATCTTATATCAACCCTTTCACTACTAACTTAACCCAATCCGACCGTGAAAGCCCAATACTAATAAGAGAAACCGACCCCAAAAAGGACCCATTAGTATAGAAGTTGCACGGCAGAGTTGGGCCGGATTAGTAGGAAGAGGGTTAGCTTGATTACTTACTCTTGAGGTTAGATGGATAGATCCCACACAGTTTTTCTTCCTGTACCTTCAGGTAATCGTACTGACACCCATCACTCGCCTCCACATCGAACGTCAAAAAAGTCAGTTCCAGAGCGCACACACCTGGATGCGCCCGTGATACAGTGTACGTACAGCGAAGGTGTGGATCATAATTGTCCGGGTGGTTGTCGCTGCGGACTTCGAATGTCGATATTGAGAAATGTTGATCACAGGGCTTGGAGGGAGGTACGGGTGGTTCTGTGGTAGCAACAGAGCAATCGACTTGTTGTACCCTTATCATGAACCCTGGACGAGAAGTGCCGGAGTCGGAGTGGAATATCAAAGTCTTCTCATAGTCTTGGAACAAATAGGTACCTAGAAGGTAAACACAGTAGATGTTAACGAAGCATGACATCTTTTGTTCAAACAGTTAACTGGTTTCGACGAGTATTCTCGTCATATATATATATATATATATATATATATATATATATATATA
>JAPMOR010094745.1:0-20555 GCA_026543865.1 Argiope aurantia | reverse complement strand
TATATATATATATATATATATATATATATATATATATATCAAGAAATGCACCAACACTTCTTAGGTCTATGATTACAATTAAGTAATAAGTTCTTGAGGTTTTCATAATATATTATGATGAGTCTGACAGTGTTATAAGTGACATGTGTAAATGCATACATACTCTTTAATAGCTAACTATTAAATAATAAACATACAGTTATGATGAAAATGACAAAAAAGTGAGCCCTGCTTCAGATTCTTCATCTTAATTTGGACGGATACAGACATCTATTCTATCGAAAGGCATTTTTGCATATTTCAGTTGAGGATATACAATGATCAGAAGCTTAAACATTCTTTTTTTTCTCTCTCTTTCTCTAAGAATTTTCTCTTTTTCATTGACTCAAATACAATAAAAATACAAACTTTTAAAATAACGGAAAATTTTTCTGATAAAGAGTTATAAGAATAAAAATTAAAAACATTTAAAATTAATTTTGAATGTTCAGTAGACGCCACAGTTCCAGCCCAGTGAACTAACTGGGTGGTTGATGCTTTTACCTTGTTAAAACTGAAATTGAATCGAGAAGAATAGATGGAAAGTAAAACGACAGTGGCTTTGAATATTTGTTAAATACAATACAAATTAAAAAAAATATACAAATTAAAAAATAATTTAAAAACTACTTTAGGTGAGCAATTGAAACGCATTTTAGGTGGTCAAAGTAATGTAATGACCACATTTAATGCTTTTAACATAATCAAGTTTATAGGCTGGTAATCGGTAATCCTGCGCAATGCATGATGCATAATTCGCCCAAAACCCTCTACAGAGGGCTGATATAGAGCTATGAAATTTGGTACTAGGTTACTTCTTTAATGCTCACTAAGGGAAGAAATGACTAAAAATCTAATTAAAATATTAATTAAAAGTTACTTGAAATATTAACAGTATTCTTTAGTAATATAATATCACATATACTCTTTTTTCTAATTCAAATTAAAAAAATAGATTTTTAGTGATATCAGTACTTTTAACTATAATAAATTTTCAAAATATTTTTGCAATGCTTTTTATTGTTTTAATTTATTCATTATACATTATTAAATACATTTTTTGTCTACGTATTATCATTGCTATAATTATGAATATACTTTTAGAAAAAATATTAAAACAGATGATTCAAGCAAAAAAAAAAAAAAATTGTCATTAAAAATATTTCTGATTATGTGTCTGAATTTTTTTCAAAGATATTTAATATATTCTTGAATTATAATGGAATATTTACGGGTTGTATTTTCGATGAGTCCGCATATCTTCTCGCCATTGATAGACAAGTAGTCATATTCGCAATCGCTGCTGGATTCTACATCGAAGCGCAGAAACTGCATCTCCAATCGGCAGACATCTTCGGAACTGCGGCGAATCACATACCTGGAACAAAAAAGTTTTTTTTTTTTTATTTATGCTCACGCTTTTTTATATATATAAAATTAACTTCCAAGATTTTATTTCACATGAAATGAATAATATGAGTAAATCTTAGCCATTATATACATGGTTAATAGCTTGATTTATCTATAACATAAAATATCAACATGTAATTCATAGATACTTCAGAAGCGATAATCCATGTATGACCCACAAAATAAGGTTAGTATAAGGTTTAAATCTATAGAAAAACGCTGAAAGATCACCTGCAGTCGACACCATTGTCATAATCTCGTGGATGATTGGGACTGACCAGGATAAAATGCTTGCTGTCGAACACTTGATCGCAGGATGATGCTGGAGCTAAGGTGGTTGTTGTTGTTGTTGGACAATCCCTTTGTTTTAAAGTCACCTCAAAACCCCGGTCATTGACACTTCCGTCAGAATGGAAATGTATCACGATTTGCTCTGTTTTGAATGAAAAGATACCTGCCGGAGAAAATAACGATTAAAACATTTTTTTAAATTAACGTATAGTAATTGGTTAAAAGAAAGAAAGAAATCTTTGACATTTTTTAAACAATTCACAAACTATTATAAAGATACATGAGATTCCAAACAACATATACAATTTCAAACACTCAGAGTTTCTTCAAGACAGTTACATCGGTGTACATTGCAGAGACTTTAAAAAAATGATTGTTAGGTCATTTTAAATGTTTAGATCATTACTAAATAGCATAATTTACATTAATTAGAGGAATAATGACAAATAAAAATGGATGATGAGTCAAAATACAAAACAATTCAAGCAGAATTATTGTGTAGCAAATTGAATACAAATAAATAGGTAAACATATCAAAATTAATAAAATAACTAGAAAATAACAGTTTATAATCTACAACAAGATCTTTAAAAGTTTATATTAGGTCTACCGGAAAATTCTGTCCGCTCCGGTTACAATCATAACTGGGGATGAAAAGTCGATTACCTATGAAAACATCATAAGAAAAAGGGCATATTGTGAACCCGGAAAACCTGCCCCCTCTACCTCTAAACCGAAGTTGAGCCTGAACAAGAGAATGTTGTGTATATGGTGGGACATTCGAGGACCAATACATTTTGAGCTGTTGAAACCAAACGAAAGGCTAAATTCGGAGAGGTACTGTCAGCAATTGTATAAATTAAAAACAGCACTCCAAGAAAAGAGACCGGCGATGTTCAATAGGAAGGGCATCATACTGCTTCATGACAATGCCAGGCCACATGCTGCTTTGGGGACTCATCAGAAAGTCGCAGAGCTAGGCTGGGAAATTCTGTCGCATCCACCATACTCCCCGAACCTAGCACCATTTGATTATCACTTGTTTCTGTCCTTACAAAATTTCTTGCAGGGCAAACAATTCAAGAACGAAGAAGATATCAGACAAGCACTGGTTCAATTTTTGGCCTCTAGAGATAAGACATTTTTTAAAAATGGGATATACAAATTGCCATCACGCTGGCAAGAAGTCATAAATAATGATGGCAATTATATTATTCAATAAAGTTTATCCAAAGTATGAAAAAATGTATTCCTTTGTTTCATTCTAAAACGGACAGAACTTTCCGGTAGACCTAATATAATTATAGAGAATTTAAATTCCTAAGCAGCGCAAAATATTGAGATTCAAATTGAGTGGAACTAGATACATAAGCTTGTAATTTAAAATTATAACATTTCTTAAAGCGTTGCTGCAAGTATTTTTCATGCAGCTATTTTAAATTCGGAATGATTAATAGCATTTATTAAGAACGAAGCCTATAGGCATAACAGTTTGAACAATATGCTCAGATTCCAGGTGGTTCGCCAGAAATATTAGTTATTTGTTTTCAGATGAATCGTTAAGATATAATTTCATGTTTATTATTCCGCCAAATTTTTGATATTAAGCGTGTTGTTTTAATGTTTTACTTATTATCTGTATTATCTATATTCATTTCTTTTAAAGGAGATATCTCATAACATCATTGCTCTGTCAGAAACGTAAATAGCAGATTCATCTAAAATTCGCGGTAATGTAACCACTTTTTTCAACATCTTGCAAACTAGATAAATACTAAATAAAATTCTTCTCTTTTAATTTTAAAGATTGGGAAAAAAATGCGTGTTCAGATAGTTGCAACCATTCAATTTATTGTAGGAAATCAGACAGGAAAATATTTTTAGAAAATTGCCAAAATGCAACAAAAAAATTGCACGACTTCTAAACTAGTATTATGGAAAAAGGCAATTTTTAAAATTTTGATAGTGGTCTAAAATTTATTTTTGTGTAGTAATATTTTCAGAAGTTATTGCGGAAATCCCAAAATTCAGTTTTAATTATCAATGAAGTTAAACTCTAATTATAATTTCAAAAAAATCGCTCCCAGATACACATTTTCATCCTCCAAAATATATATGTGTGTCGAATTTAGTAGATGTATGTCAATTGGTCTGAGCTGTAGAGCGCCAACACACACACACACGCACGCACGAATATATTCGCCTTGATTCATACAGTTGTGAATAGATATAGATAGATTCTTTGCCAATTATACTTACGCTTATTTCCAGCTGTAGTGCTTCCACAGAAGCGGTGTCCGTCTACCTCCAAGTAGTCAAACTGGCAACTCTCCCCCACCTGAATGTGCAAATTGTTGATGGTGATCTCCAACTCGCAGTACCGCGGATCGGCCCTCAGCACCATCCACCTGCAGTCCACGTTGGGTGGGTAGGCATCTGGGAAGCCCGGACTCCGAATCGAATCTTCTGAGCCCATGATGGTCCTGTCGCAATCCCATGCATTCTGAGCTTTGCGCCCCTTTTCGGTTGCATTGAGGGAAGAATTGCACTCCCGCTGGAAACCCGAGATATGAAAGCCCTTGTCCACCACCGAGCCGTCCGTGTCGAAGTTCATCAAGATCTCGTCCATGTCACCGAAGGAATACATTCCTTAAAGAACAAAGACAGAATTTTTCATTTGATAAAAACTATAGAAACAACAAAGATGCGGATTCCTCTGAATTCTATGAACATGTCCTCAATAACGTTTATACAATGTGTTAAATACATGGTGTTTTAAAGATCTGCATTGATGCATCTGGTAATCATCACATTTGTACAATTTTCCACGTACTATTTAATTTGATCTTTTTTTCTGACTTTTACTATCTTTACAAAGTTATTCTTCAAGTTATTCAATTATTGGAGGTGGCAAGAAATACACAGATGCGAGTGCCAAAACAGTCCACTGTAACTCGCAGCGAGGCCACACAAAGTATCCGATACAGAAATCGGAAAATGATTTATGCACTCTAAATGAAACAATTTTCAACACTAGATTGTGCTCTTGTACACTGTATTCTGGCAAATAATTTAAGATGACGATTTGTGGACATTATTTTTACATCTGTGACTATTGCCTGCTGCACGTCGATTGGCGATTCTGTAACAAAAGCATCTCGACGTACGTGGCATGTCTTTCCGCCCCTAGTGGTTAAATATCAACCACGTTTAGGAATCTAATCTATTTTTATTTGGTCCTGGATTCGCTTTTATCTTTCTCAATGAATGCAGCATTAAGCAACATTAACCATTAAATGCATGCCGCAGTACAGCATGAATAACTAATGCAATAAGCATGAATTCACTTTAAATAAACACGCAGCATTTAAAAAAAATCTAAGCTAATTCGTGCACATGAAATCTGAAGAATAGCTACCTCTATAGTACACATAAAAATTCCATGTTCATATCCTCTTTTTATTAGATAATCTGTTTATGCAGAGATAATAATAATTAAATGAGTGCAACTGTGGAATATCTGTGCTCTACTGGTACGTTTATAACAGATAAAACTTATTATTAGGATTTTGTTTCTTAAAAATTTTAATTTTGTTATTAAATATATTTAAAAATAATTTAATAATTATTGCCTTCTATAATTCTTAGAAAGATATTTTTTATAATGGTGCCATTTTAGAAAAGTCGCATGATGCAAAACATAGATAATATATATGCCTGTGACATATATTATCATGCTAAAAAGTTTCTAACTTAAAAACTCTAGAAGCTCGATACTGCTGAAATTTACTAATTAGAAGCTGATACTGCGAAATTTCCATTAAAAAATTATTTTGAAAATAAAAGTATAGAAATGCCAACATTGGATAAATCAGTATTGTCGATGGTGCAAATTTTTATCAATTAAACTGCAAGTTAAAATAATTTTTTATTACTAAATATATTTGGCAAACTAACAGAGCAAATTTGATTTGTGCTAAAACTGATATGATTTTCTGTTTTACTTTTTCAACTGGCTATCTTCGGAGATAACTGTCTTTCATTCCAACATTGAACTTCCTTTTTAACATTGGGAACACGAAACATTTTCGTGTAAAAAACGGTTATAAAGTGAAAATAAAATCTGCAAATGAAAGATCAGGAAAGGAAATATTCTATACATTAGGAAACAAGAGATTTATTTTATCTCAAGCACTTTATTTGACAATGAATACAAAAATAAAGAAAACGAGTTCCGTGTGAAAAACGGTATGTTTTTAGCAAACAAGCGTCAAAAACATATAAATTAAAATTACCCCTGATGCCTGCCTTAATTATTGTATAAGTATTAAGAAAAAGGCAAAATAAGGTTTGAAAATTTGAATTTTAAGGTTGCTATAAAAATGCTTTGATACATAAATTTTCAGAGTTTATGTATAAAACCAAAAAGGAAAAAATATCAAGTTTTCGATTAAGATTAATAAACATCTTAGTTTAATCTTAATTTCTAAGAAACTGTATTGCAGCATATTCTGAGAGTTTACGTAAGATTTTTCTTATGCTGTACTTCGAAGTTTTAATAGATATGGCTTCTGCACCTAAAAACTAAAATCTCGTTTCTTTTTACATTATTGTAAATAAATAAAATTTATATTTTTATTTATTTTATTCTTAGAACTACAATAATAATGGAGTAGTAAAATAAGTTTAAAATCTTGTTGTGAAACCTACTTTGTCGAAGGAAATAAAAACGTAATAGAGAAAATGACAGAAAAAAATAGAAGCTACTCTTTAAATTTTTCGAAACCATTTCATTTGCTTTATTAGCGTAGTTTCAAGCGTTACAAGCTTTATTCTTCTTGGAAATTTCTACGAGATTTAACAATTCTAAGAATAAAGTGTCTCAGACCTTTAACTACAAAGAAAGTTATCAAGCGTTTACGGATTTTCACATGAAATAATATAATCAAAATTAAAGAAAGATAAACAGGTATTTTTTTTTTAAAAAATGAGATTTATTTTAAATTTTTTTTTTAATTTTTCTCCCGATTATTTTCTTTAGTTTTAATGCAGAGATTTTTTTACTAGGCTTTCAAAAATGCTCTGCTACTCAAACGAACGATATCTATATTTTACCGTCATAAGCATCGCAGAGTGAATCTTTGCTATTCTGAAATTATGACTTTCGTTATAAGAAAATATATTCTTTCAATTTTTGTTAGTCTTTTAGTGACTAAAGTGTGTATTAAAGAAACAGCATCGTTTCCTACAATCCATACTTTTACCCTACTGTTATTAAATAGAAATTCAAAAAATGCAAATTGATGATTTGAACTTGTCATTGGTTGGGAGAGTAAGAGAATATATTGGGTTGTTCGGAAAGTAATTTCGTTTTTTCCCGACAGAGGATTTAATTGTATTTTTTGCACCCAACTTCACATTTAAGCCGTATAATTTTTACATGCTTTGAGAGCTCATATAGCAAGGTTTGTGTGTGAAAAATTCCAATTCATTCTACGCAGTAGTTTTTGGTTGGTGCCCTTTTAAATATGGAGAGCGATAAGCAGCATTTTCGGCATATCTTATTGATTTTACTACAGAAAGGGTAAAAATGCTGTTCACGCCAGAAAGAATTGGACCGATGTGTATGGAGAAGGTGTGTTGACAGTACGCCAGTGCCAGAACTGGTTCGCTCAATTTTTTAGACGGTAAAACCTTCACCTCAAATGAGGAGATCAAAAACCACCTCGATCAGTTTTTTGGCAGCAAAGACAAAAAATTTTATGATCGTGGGATGATGCTACTACCAGAAAGATGGCAAAAGATGTTGGACCAAAACGGCCAATATATAATTTAATAAAGTATTTGTTTATTATACGAAAACTATCTTTTATTTCCACAAAAGAAAATCGAAATTACTTTCCGAACAACCCAATATAATGAAAGTTATCTATTCGATTCGGTTTCTCTCAAATAGCAATTGTAATAAAAGAATATGCGGAAAAAATAGTAAAATTATGATGTGTTACATGTATAATTTCATTTTCCTAAATAGAAGTTTATTTGAGTTTTATAGTTAACGATTCTTAAATACTATGTGAATATGAGTACCAATAAAATACATAAAATGCATTTATAAATAGATTCAAATTTTTTAAAAAATGGTATTTTAATTTTTAGCTAAATAATTTTTTAGTAAAGAATTTTTTTTCACAATTTATTCTGGATCACAAAATTTTCTTAAAAAACCAACGTAACTACTTAATATATTAATTTATTATACCCATTTGTATAGCAACAAGTTATCAACTTTTAAGTGACTGAAATGGTTTTCCTAATAATTTTTTTGAAATATTCAAAGAAATAATTAATAAATCTTTTTAATTATGTATTTGAAGCAAGAATATTTCATGGTAAATAAATCGCATAAATTTTAATGAATAAGATTTTATATTGCTCTATCTGTATGACGCAATACATGAAAAAAAAACTATCAGCGAAACAACTTCATTTGAGAAGAGGTGCAGTCATTTTAGCTCGTCCCATGCACTCACCAGGAAATTGAATACTTACGATGTAAAAAGGAAGTAACCAAAATTAAATATCTCTAAATCATATGTTCATGGCAACTATTTGCAATTTGTAGAACGTAGTCGAATTTCATTGATATTAAAGTCGAATTCAAATTCAAGAAGATAATTGCTGTTATTAAGATGAATACAAAAAGAAATGACTCGAAAGTCATTTTTAAGAGTACTTAACCTTGGCAGTGTGGGGTATAATTGTAAGATAGAAATCCGAAACAAACCGGAGTCATTCCTAATTTTTAGTAATGAAAATTTATTACGTAGTTTAATCGTTTGTAAGAAGGATGAGTTTTCTGCTTTTGTTTTTAAGCATTAAGTGCGTCATTTAAATGAATGTTACTGTCCGAACTTTACTGTTTGTCCAAATTTTTTATTTGTATGATTTTTACTGTCTACGTTCTAAATTATTGTTGTATCTTTAAGAAAACTGTTATAATTTTTAAAGTGCCTTACAGATATGTTTCTAAAGTGGATCGAGAATATTATATCTTAATTTGAACTCTGATTTTAATACTTAAAGAAACATTTGCCTATGAATGAGCTTCAGAAGCCTTCTTTTATAACTTATCATTGAGAACTTAAAATATTTGCATTAACTATAAGAGATCATTCATTTATCATATAAGAGATCATTTAAAAGTCAATAAAAATGTAAATATTTTAAAATTTTAAATTTGAATAAAAAATGAATACATTTCTTTCATTCAAGTTGTTAGAAGAATCCAATCCTTTGCATTTTTAATTTATGGTCCATGATGTATTTTAGCTTTCAAATCAAATCAAATTCCTAAATTTATTATTTTTGAATCAAAACAATTATTTATTGAATTCAATCTATTATATTTACAACCAAGTGCATAGTTTTTTTTTTGGTATTAAGATCAATAATTTTTGGAGGCAAAAACTATAAATCAATGTTCACAACTTATTCTGAAAAAAAAATAATATTCATGTTCTTAGCTCATATATTCAGCTATTATTTAAAACTGAATAATGCGTTCAATCATAAAATTTAATAAATTATTAAATAGTTTTTTTTCTTCCTGATTTCACCACTCATGCATTTAAAATCTTGCTGAACCAGAAAATATACTACCGATTGGACAATCTTCTAAAAGTTTTTTGAATGATACTAAAAAAATACCACCCATTGTAACAAGAAAAGCAAGCCAATCTTATATGGCAGAATTGGTTTCTTTAATTGAAGGGTAATTAGTACAGAAATGTCACTAACAGATTATAATCATTGTTTTTTAACCCGACACATTTCTATATATTTTTCCTAATTAAAAATATTAGACCTCTATTCTACAGCCATAACCAGAGGGAGTAGTCTCTCCAAAAATTTCTTGCACACTCTCTAATAAAACTTGTCATACCAGAGATCGCCTTACAGGGCATTGGCGTACTATAGTTGCAAAATATTAACTTTTGGCGTGAATTTAGGATTTTTATCGAATCTATTGAAGCGAGTATTTTGACGATTAAATCCTGGCATGCAGTTAGTAGTTATCCGCAGATGAATTTTGTGATTTAGTTACGTTTTTCTCTCCACTGAACGTTGTCTGAACGTTGAAAGGCGTTGTCTGCCTTACCGAAGGACCATCATTTTTAGGGGGGGGGGGCTTTGTTAGAGAGTTTGTGACAAACTTTTGGTGAGAAACCACTCTCGCTAGTTTAAAGACGATTTTCTCACATAGACCTTCATTCTATTACAATGCATTATAATGCTGAAAGAAAGATTATAGTAAAGAAAGACATAAAGTTGGTGAAAAAATGTGATGTTTAATCGGATTTGATGCATTTGATATGAAATGAAATAGTATACTAACGAGTCATTCCGCTTTCGATCGTGCCACACAACCTCTCTTCGGATATCTGCAAGTAATCATTCTCGCACACCTCCCCCTCCTGCAGTTTGAAATCCAGGATGGTGATCATCAGTTCACAGACCAGAGGGGAGGACTTCATCACCCGATAGCGGCAATTCAGATCGTCTGCGTAGGCGTCTGTCGGGTAGCCCGGACTCTTCAGCTCAAACTCCGCTGTCCTAAAAATCAAAGAAGAAATTCCTCTTTGTAACCGATTTTGCACTTGCTTCTTGATGGCCAAGAACTTTCATATTTTGTAGCAAATCGTGAACTTTTTTTAGTCATCTTGTTCATATTACTCTGTGTTGTTATACTCAAAATTTAATGATCAGTGTTTAATATAATTAAATTTTGGTTTTATAACAGTGGCTCCATCTGATAGCGAACTGGAGAAAGTTGATTCTAAAATTTTGTAGTGCTCATAACAATTAGTTATAAATTAAAATTAAAAATTAGAAAATAATTAAAATAAAATGTCTACCTGTTATTATACGAACTAAAGTGTATTTTTAAAAATTATTTTCAGTTCATTTGTTTTCCTTCTTTCCTACTTATACTTGTAAAACATCACGTACTAAACATCGCATACGCTGTGTCAATTTAATTTTAGAATCCAATGTGCATTTTACAATCCGATTTCTATGACCGGCGTTATGATCAAAGTTTTGAAATATTTATTTACTAGCCGCCTTTGGCGACCAGCCGGTTCGCCAATCTTAATGTTCGTTTAAATTTTAATAATTAAATAATTTATGCAATTCCAACTTTAATAGATTCTTCATCAAAATATATTAAAACTTCAAATTTTGATAGTCATATAATTCACTCATAATATTATAAAAGCCTTCAGTCATAACGTAATATGTATCTCTCTAATTTTCTGTTACCTCTCGTAGAATTTATGCTTTAAATTAAAGTGGAAAGAATTAATCTGAAATAAATATAATAATATTTTTTACTGAAACGAAGCATTTTTTTATAATATGATTACTGATAACAGAGTCACTGAGCGTTTAAACTTTATGGGCACTAAAGAATATCTTTCTTAATTTATGTAATATCTCAAGAATTTGTCAACAAAATTTTCTCAGATTCATCATGAACAGATCGATTAATTAACAATGTTTAATTTTAAATGCATTAAACACTCAGGAAATAAACATAATCGTTTAAAGTAATCGGTCGAAAACAGGTTAAAAAAACTACTTAAAAATCTATGTGCTTAAAACTATAAGCATATACAAAAAATATATAACTAACATAAATACAATTTAATTACAAAAGCATGCAACTAACCTAAAAATAATTTAAATCAAGAATCATCCGTTGATAATATTGTCAACAATCAGAACACAATGCACATGCGTGAATTTTCAACGCCAGTTACGGTAACGCAAATGCGTGAATTTTTCTAAGCCAGTTGAGGTAACGCTATGCAGATTAGAAATTTTTAATTTCCTTTATTCTTTGTTATTTTAATTCAAAAGTAATTAATCCATCTTCAGAATGAATCTGAAAGATGGATTAATTAACAATGTTTAATTTTAAATGCATAAAACACTAAGAAAATAAACAGAATCGTTTGAAATAATCGGCCGAAAGATGTTAACCCTAGCCTCATTACCGTTGGGAAAAAAGAAAAAAAAAACCCTGAAGCCTTACTCATTTGGCGGTGGGGAAAATGGAAGATTTTTTTGGCGAGAAAGTTAGTTTTTAATTAATAATTAAAATTCTAATTAAGAATTCAAAAAAGGGACCCCTCTAAGGTATACCAAATTTGGTAGCTGTAGGTCAAACGACCTGGCCTGTAGAGCCCCAACACACACACACACATTGAGCTTTATTTATAAGTATAGATTTATTTTTAAAATTGCAGGGAAAATTAATAATTTCTTATCATAACTTTCTTTAAGAATCCTAACTGGGTTAGCTGACAAGCAACACGAGTAATTAGTTAATATAATTATTGATAATATTAGATTTATGCATAAAATAAGGTTTAATTTTTATTTTCATAGCATATGAATTTTTTCTCAGTGGCTGAAGCTGCATTTAAAGTGACTTCAGTACTAACTGGAATGCGAATAAAATCGATAACAATTTTTAGTTGATATATTGCGAATTTGAAAATATAGGCTAGAAAGAGAGTTACATGTCATAGAGATCTGCATCAGCTCATTTTACAGAATACAATGACGACTTATCCACGAGAAATTCGAGAAACAGGTGATGAATCAAAGTAAACTTCTGTTGTGAATAGGAATTGAATGATGTAAAGATGTTGAATCTGATTCATATTAAAAAAATGGGAAAAGATCTATGTTAATTTGAAATGATCATTCATGGTATGATTACGTATATCTAATAAGGGCGAACTTCTTTGGATAGGTATATACATATGAATTATTAGAAATATTGAATGTTGTTTGTCAGCACGATATTATGAACTAGTATAAACAATTAATTTATATAAATTGGAGCTATTTGCATTCAAGTATAATTTATATGCATTTTAAAGAACTAACGACTATTTTATCGATAAGAAAGGCGAAACTTCAATCACTCGACATGTCACTGCTTGTCTCAAAAAAAGAGATGCAGGCTCACCTGTTGGAAGGACGGTTCATTATATTCGTTTCAAACAAACAAAACAGCTAACTCTGATATTTCGAATGTTAAAAATGGGAAGGGTTTTTTTTTCATATTCTTTTTCGAAGGTCTCTATAACTTCTGAGAACGTTGCTATAAATTTTTGTTTTTTAATTGAAGTTATCAGTTTATAAAATCTTTTCAGCGAAAAATGCAAAGCATCATCATCTTCATGCCCTTGTCACAGATGACTAAACAGAAAGCTGAAAGATTATTTTCGTTCGTTAATGCAAGAGGATTATTACATTATTCTGTTTCGATTAGTTTGCTCTTTGCAGAAGAAGAAGGCCGCGGTGGCCTGGTGGTAAGGTCTCGGCTTCGGAACCGGAGGGTTCCAGGTTCGAGACCCGATTTCACCGAAGAACCGTCGTGTAAGGGGGTCTGTTGCACGTTAAATCCGTCCTGACCAAACGTCCTCCCGCTGGTGCGGAGAGGGGGTGCCAGCTTAGGTGTCGTCCTCGTCATCTGACTGCGGTTCAAAATTGCGAGATCCGTCCCAAAATAGCCCTAGTGTTGCTTCAAACGGGACGTTAATATAACTGAACTGCAGAAGAACAAAGTTGAGTAATAATAACGGAATGAAAACGACCTTGAAAGATTCCACTGATTGTAAGATGTCTAAATGTTTTAGAATGGCAATCTGCGGTTAATATAAAAACCAAGAAAAAAAAAGCCATCAAGTTTTGCCTTCTGTTTCTCCTAAACTATTATTCTTAAACTTTCTGGCCAATGATGCAATTTGGTTTCCCTGAAATAATCTGCTTTTAATAATCAACCGTTTTTTTTTTTGCTCTCGAATGGCTCCTTAGATGGATGCATATTCTGGAAATAAATAAATGATGCGCAGAATATATTTTTATGTACATATTTATTAAATATTTGTTTAATTACTTTTTAATTTTAGTTAATAATAATTATTATTAATGGGTAATTAATATAATTCGTAATAGCAGTTTTAAGAATAATGCCTTTAGTAACAAATAATAATTTAGATTAGAGAATGTCTGGAAACTTGATTTTAATCTACTTGATATCTGTGGAGCATTCATCCTGCGGGCTGACCAAAGATCTTGGATCGCACTCCTCTTGTTGAACGTGCGCAAAAAACCCTGAACCGGAAACGCTGGAATCCGAATAGAAGGAGAGGATCTTCTCGCTTGTTTGAAATGGGAAAGTCTCTAAAAAAGAATTAAAAAACTTCTAATTTCAGAAAAAAAGCAATTTTTTAAAAAAAAATATTATAAAGATTTTCTTTTTTTTTATTATTACATGTTCCATCTTATCAACAAAGTTCATGCAATCATTTTGCCTTTGCTTTCTGCAGTAATTTCCTATAATGATATTAAAAGGAATAATGTTGTGTAGTTATGCATTGTTATTTTGTAGAACAACACTATTTAGTCGATTAAATTACCAAAAAAAAAAAAAAAAAAGGAAAATAAGAACGCCTTTGTAAGAAATATATATCCTACATTTCATTTGCTTAGTTTAAAATTTTTTTATCAATTTTTTTAATTAAATTTTTATTTATTGAAATGCTTTTTTATTATAACTTTCAAATCTTAGTAATCAACTATAGAAAAGATTCTGTTTTAATTTGTCACAAAAATATTTTTTAAAGCTCCTTGGATTTTTTAAAAAAAATTTTTAAACTAAATAAATACACTTTTAAAATTTCCACTTGTAAAATGGGTAGGCTCAGATGTTATAAGAAGCTCTTCAAATATGGTGTTATATGAATTTGAACTGAAAAATGGATTTTTTACTCATATTGTAATCCTTAGGTTTTGGGATTACAGATGTATATTTTAGAAAACTGAATACAAGTTGTATTTATTTTGGGCATATTTAATTACATGTTTGTTAAGACAATTTCATTCTTATTTAAACAAATAATTCTTAAAACATTAAATTAAAATTTCAGAGTTAAATTTGACATCTTTGAATTATTGATAGTTTCTCAGAAGTCTTATTAACAACAACAACTAATAATAATCGAATCCGATTAATATGTTCTCGGAGGGTTATTTTAATACAGGATGTAAGTCGATGACATTAATCTTGTAGTCGTTTATAGGGAAATTCCGTTTTTTTCTAAGAAACAACTTTCTTCGTAAAATTACTGAATTATCTGGACAGGGTTCATCCCAGTTAGTTCATGTAGCATTGATTTTTAATAAGTACAACCTCGCTTAAGGGAACTGGGAATATTTGTACATTCAAATATATTAATTTTTATATTTTAGTCCAATAAAATAGGGGAGGCGGGAGGCGTTTCAGTGACAATGTTTACAAAAGTGTGTAGTTTTGTATAGGTTTGAAAAGGCGGAAGTTTATAAATTATTTTTTAATAATGAATCTAACTGAAGCTCGTAATGATAGAAACATATTTTTTCCTCCCGAAATACATCAATACAAAAAAAAAAAACACTTTTGGAACGCATTCTATACATTATAATCAAATGAAATTTTATACAGTAGTTTTTACAAACATTATGCATTCGTTAAACATATTTTTATTTTTTCTTGGCAATCGTTTTGGAGGCTAATTATCATGCAAAAATAACATATATACATATATTAGATTTTGTAATTACACAGAATTCTTAATTTTTTTTTGTTAGTAGAATATTTAAATTAAAATAAGTTCACTACAATTATTAAATTTATGCTCCAATATTATGCTGATTTGGAGTGATCTTTCTAAGAATTATTTTTCAGAGCGTGCAAATTTGTCTCTCTGAATATAAAAATTATCGCATCACAACACACATTCGATACTTTAAATACTTTAAAAAACAAATATTTGTCTACTGTTTTATAACTAAAATAAATCGCTTATCCGATATTTGCTAAATTTTCTACTAGATATTAAATTTTACTCGAGTAAAAAAAATCCTTTTTATTTACAACTGAAATTGCAGCGGTTTTAGCTGTCGGGAACGTCCCAGTTCTTTTAAATGTTCTCCAATTCATGTCACATAACGAGTGATTCGCATAATGAGCAAAACGAAATGTAAAAAAGTGACTCGCTTAAGGAGCAATGTTTCGAAGAACGAGTGGCGAGGAGACACCGTGACGGCACATGCTGGATTGGCTTGTAGCAGTCTGTATTGAGCGTTTGCTTGAAGATAACATTCACATTCACCTTGGCCGCATAGTAATGTCGAACGCAATGCCAAGGGATTTCAGTAAAAGCCCTAACAGACGAGTGATTCGCATTTGTATCTGGCCAAAATTTTGGGTTAGATGTGGATATCAAGGCATTGATGAGCTGGTGAAAGAATATAATCAGAAATTCAGTAGAGCCTATGAAACTGCATCTATGCCACAGTAAAAAGAAAGCTTTTGGCCAAGAGAGGAATGAATAATAGATGTAATAGTGCCACATCTTCCTTGTGATATAAAGTAGATGCTGACAGTAGTAGAAAGTATTGCATCGTTCATTGAGAACATTATCCTGATAAGGCAGTAGCTATGTGCATTACAAGTTCATTTAACGATAATGTTGTCTCATTTTCGCCATAATTTGAAACGTAGCCAAAGATATACATCTTTGGCTATCGATTCCCTTATAAAAAAGCACGCATTATCTATTATATAAAAATGAATATTTTTTTGTTCATATTTTATGCGTTGCCGTACCATTCATCCGATGGCGATAAAACTTTGCTAACTTATTAATTTAGAACCTAGAAAATCCATGTTTTCCCATGGCCAGTTATGTGTTGGATATTCACGAGTCAAACAGGCATGAAATTTATTTGATTTTTCTGAAGACAGAGAAAAAAGAAATATTGTCTACTCTAAAGTATACTTGAATAAAAAAGTAAAAAAATATAAGTATTATTTATACTTCTCCTTTACATGTCATTTAATTTCAATAAATGTATTCATTGTCGACGAGAAAATAAATATCATTCCTTCTGTCGTTCCTAATTAAATAAGACAGCTATTTCAAATTTCAAATGATATTTCTAAAATTATTTCTTCTGCGGCAGCACCGCGCCGGTTACCAGCTACCAAATTACACTGTTATAAATTTGTTTGAGCATCTTTTTCGGAATAGAGCACATCTCCCTATTATACATGCATTCCTACGAAAAAAAAGGTTTCTTTTGCTTTATGAGTAAAATTCGGGAGCTAATTATGCTATCTAAGAGAAATTCCACTACTTATCTTTCTCGCTATCATCACATTTTTATATACTGTATTGGTTTCAAAGCTATCAACTATAACAAAAAAATTTAAAAAAAACATGAATAATGACAAAGGATAGGGCTGTGAAGCTTCCACAGAACAATATGCATCATTAAAAGAGTTACGAAAACGTCCCATTATATTGTCACGAAATTATTGGGTTGTTCAGAAAGTAATTTCGTTTTTTTTTTGTTTTTTTTGTGGAAATGAAAGACAGTTTTCGTATAATAAACAAACACTTTATTAAATTATATATTGGCCGTTCTGGTCCAACACCTTTTGCCATCTTTCTGGTAGTAGCATCATTCCACGCTCATAAAATTTTTGGTCTTTGCTGCCAAAAAACTGATCGAGGTGGTTTTTGACCTCCTCATTTGAGGTGAAGGTTTTACCGTCTAAAAAATTTAGCGAACCAGTTCTGGCACTGGCGTACTGTCAACACACCTTCTCCATACACATCGGTCCATTTCTTTCTGGCTTGAACAGCATTTTTACCCTTTCTGTAGTAAAACAGTAAGATATGTCGAAAATGCTGCTTATCGCTCTCCATATTTAAAAGGGCACCAACCAAAAACTACTGCGTAGAATGAATTGGAATTTTTCACACACAAGCCTTGCTATATGAGCTCTCAAAGCATATAAAAATTATACGGTTTAAATGTGAAGTTGGGTGCAAAAAATACACTTAAATCCTCTGCCGGGAAAAAACGAAATTGCTTTTCGAACAGCCCAATATCTTATTGATACGGACAATAAAATTACTTTGAAGTTCATCATTTGTTAAATTGCCTAAGGCCAATTTCCAAATGTTTTTATTGCTACGTTTTTTGGCTCTTTAAGACGCAAATAAAGCCAAATGTAGCGAAAACTTCCTGGTGTCAAAGACCTTTAATTTCATTAGAGTGACAAGAGATGTTTCCAATTACAAACATGTATTGACAGCAAAGGTCTACAAAATTGCGCTTGTGAGACGATTCAGCTTATTTCTGATGTTTTTGTCTGTAATCTGTTTCGTAAATTGAAAGTTGCTTTTTTTTTTCGGCGAGTTTGTTTAGAAACCGACTTGTTTTCTCATCCCCCGCTTCACGCTTTGGTGCACATCAGCAGCGACGGTTCTTCTTTTCATCTTTAATCGTAAAGAGAATTTTAAACAAATTATTTTTGATGACCTTATTTTTTTTCTTCCTTTAGAATCTGCAGTTAAGCGGATAAGTTTTTATTTATCAGGAGTATTAACTCATTAAGAAAAAAATCGAAAAATAAACAGCAAATTACTGCAAACTTCTGTATTTGGGGGTGCATTAGCCGCACATAATCTGCAAAATGATGAAAAAGAAATACAAATAAACTGGAAAGTGCCTTTGAATTTTTTTTATTTATAGTAATGGTGTGTACACATGCACTTATGACATTTGATAAAAGCAGATTTCTGCATTTGCAAATAATTGGTTTACTTTTGTCAAGAGAAAAAAGAAGCATTTGCTTTTATTTGATACAATACCTTTTTTTAAAATTTCTGACTAAAGTTTTTTTTAAAAAAAATATTTTGGGAATAATAAATGCGGATAATTCTTAAAGCTGATAGTCGGAAATTTACTGAAGTTTGTTACTTTTATCTTAACACTATTTTTAACGCATGTTCAGTGTTTTAAAACACAAAGAAAAGTTTTATTGCTTTGTTGACTGAATACATTGCGAGGCAATACGATTTTAATGTAAATTTAGGGAATAAAAAATGAATCACCTTTCATTGGTAAAAAAACAAAAATCTGGTTCAGGTAACAGTTTTTTAGCGATTCTTAGTTTTGATTTGAAGTTAATAAAAGGAAATTCTAATAATAAGTAACACAAGGTTTTTTTTTTGTATTTTAGAACAAGCAAAACTTTCAAAATTTGTTTCAGATGTCCGTATCCATAAAAAATAGGGAACTGAAGAACTGAATCATCGGAATATTCTACATTCGTTTTGACAATTCTTCAACAGTGGTTATTCGTTCAAAAGAAGAACGCCAAGAGTTTTTACATGAAGTAGAATTAGAAAACTTTTAGCCATGTGATCCTCGAAAGATCAATATATCTCTACTATTATTAACTATATGTTCTACAACCAACTGCTTGAAGTATTTTACTTCTACGATTACATTTGAAAACGTATCGCAAGCAGTTTCACTTACAAATAAGGCTTCATGATTACATCCTTTACATTATTTGGGAGAAATTAATTGCATCCTTTAAATTATTTGGGAGGAATTGATTACATCCTTTACATTATTTAACAGGAACTGATTTCATACTTTACATTATTTGGGAGGAATTAATTACGTCCTTTACTTTATTGAAGAAGGGTACAACCACGTCTCTTAGTAAAATGAGGGAATATAGAACATTTGTAATTATTTTTAAAAAATGAAATATAACACGTTTTATAGAAGTTATTATTTTGTTCGTGGATAGAATTCCGTTTTGTCATACGATGAGTGAGCTGAACCTTCTAAGTGGCCGTTTTTCTCGTTTTTAATATTCATTTAGAAAATGTATAATTCATGCTTACTTGTATATTTTCTTAAAATTCAAGCAGTAAAATACTTTGAAAATGTTTATATATCTTGTTTATTTTTCACACCTTAAAAGCCTTCCTTTGAAATTTTTAAGCTAATTGATTAAAATAATTTCATGTTAAAAGGCTTAAACTCCAAATTATTTGTAATGATTCTAACGAGAATGTAGATATGATACAGGAAACTATTTACTGATACAGAAGTCTGTCTGACGAAGCTGTTCTAATACCTTTGAGGATTTTGATGTAGCTGTGTTTATTACAAAGATATTATTTCTCTCCTTTGTATTTTTCTATTATTATTTTTGTTCTGCTCTTTTCTCCATTTTACCGAGGGTGAAGGAGATCCTCCAGCTCGTTAGGGACGGAATGCATAAGGAAAGATTTTAAACCAAGCCGATATTTATCAGTAAAAGAACCAACTAAATGAATAAATGTTAAAACATTATGGAACAAAGTAATGTAAATCGGATTCATAAAAACAAAAAGAATTGACTCGCTTACTATTTTCATATATAAGTACATTTTTTTTTATCTCTTAACAATTCTGGCATATTTATACTTTCAAGTTGTGTAGATTTTCCTAAATTATAAAAACTAATTATTTTTGACCACCCTTCACATAAATGTTATTCTTCTAAGTAGAAATATCAGCGGTTAAAGGAAAAAACAACGCTTCGGCTTGTAAAGGACACTGAAACAAGAATTCTTGAAATAGGGTTCATGAAGGTCTTTCATTCAGTGTGAAAAATTTCATCTTTTGTGTACTCTTAAAGAACAATGGAGATCCGTTTTATCTTTTTTTTTGGATAAAAAAATGTTACAAATGCTTTTGTAATGTTACTTTCTCGCTTTCAAACCTGCGGTCTTGATTGCAGTAGGAATTGGCTGTAATGAACGCAATAGCCCTGAAATTGTGCATGCCATCTCAAAAACGTTTTATTGTGACTAATAATCACAAACAAGTATAGA
>JAPMOR010094741.1:0-11326 GCA_026543865.1 Argiope aurantia | reverse complement strand
AGGTCTAAAATAAGCATCTTCCATTGCATAAAATAGCAACAAAAAAAATGTCTCGAAGCAATTTATTTTTCCATTAATATGTTTCTTCTCGGGTAGTGGAATATTTTTTTGAAATTAGTTTTGAATCTACTGAATAAATTTTGTTAAAATTAACATGAAAGCGTGATTAAATTTTGATTTGGGTTAGAATCAATATATTGATTTACCTTAAAATACTGCTTTCAGTAAGTTCAGAATAAACAATACACATATTTATGTATGATACTCGAAATTATGGAATATTTTATCCGAAATGAACGAAATTCGAATTCAGCTCCCATTTCTTGAGTTTTAATCTAAAAAGCGTCGTGGGTGTAATCTAGTAGAGTTAACATAGATTTTTCTTTTGTGAAACATTCCGCAAAGTATATTCAACGGGATTATTTTTAAATTTTTAATATTCTACGAAAACATACTTATTTTGATATCTTTAATACTTAATGAAAACTAGGACATTAAGATTATTACTTATTTGCTAAAATAGCTTTTTACTTAAACAGTCTTCTGAGGAAAACGAGACAATAACTGAAAGAACGAAAATCTGGACTCAAAAATGTGTCGATGTTTTTTATAAAGCCTCGTCTGACGTAGCATTAAGTGAGAATGCCAGCGAACATAAAATCCTGAATTTTGAAAGATCCGTCTGTTTTAATTCTTATAAAATACTGATGCTCTCTCTTATTTCTCTGGTATGAGATTTTGTAAACTGTTTGGTATTCTGCAAATTTAAATTCATATATCCCACTGAAATATTGCATGATCCGTTTCATTGCATTACGCTGTATTGCGCTTCCAAAAAATTATAAAAATTGCCTCCCTCCGCTACTGTCTTAAATGTAAGCTTCAAACCATCTATTAAAGATTAAAAGGAACGCAATATTGGAAGGAGGGGGGAAAAAAACCCTGAAATAACGATTTTTTTAGCATATATCTATTCATATTAAAACACGTGCTTTTTAATATTTCAAAAGTTACATTTTTATTTATTGATAAATGAAAGGTAATTACAAATGATACCTGAAATTGATTTTTTTCCTCTACATTTAAATTTTTTTTCATATTTTAATTTTGCAACTGTAAAATTCTTTTATTCAAGAGAGGGCTTTCAAATTTTTATACGAATTTATTGCTATGCATATGATAAAATGCGCATTACAATCACTTAAATAAGACTTCTGGCTTATGTTTCTAGATATAGCGATGTACCTCAATTTTTATTTCTAAATTTCCCTTCTTCATTTTAAATCAGAGGAAAAAATTGAAATGCAAGTTCAGGCACAGCTTTGTTAAATATTTTTCAAAACTTGCTAGTAAAATTCAAAACAATAATATTCATAATGAATATTTACAAGAATTAACAATATAAATAAAAAAAGCTTTGAAAGTTTAATTTTTTTTTTTAAAAAATCATCTAAAATAGTAGATTAGGATTTTCTCTTCAAGTCAAGCTTATTTTAATGTAAAGTTTAAAAAAATTAGTTTCGAAATAAAAAGAATGTTAACTTATTTAAGTGGATATAGTATTTATCGACAAGAAAAAAGAGTGCTGCTTATGTTTCGATAAGAATGTTTGATGAATTTGTAGATTCAAATGCATTTTGTCTTGCATTCAAAAGCTATGCAAGAATGACACACTCGGATCTTTTAAACAAAACAAAAATTAAAAATAGATATATTTTTTTTCAATAAGAATACGTCAGCAAAAGTAAAAGAATATTGCCTCTTGGTGAGGAATTTTGATTCCCATTCCCACTCGAAAAAAAAAAATATTCTTGTTCTAAATTTGAAATTTAGTTCCGAGATAAGAGATAAGAACATCAACTTTTTAACTCTTCAAAGCAAATGCACGAAACATCAACTTCTGATCTAGCGAATGTAGGGTTAAAACTGTTTCAAATTCCTTTGATCAACTATATGTCTTCATTTATTGAGTATTGCCGTTTGGATACTTCATATTCAGAACATAGTATAAATGTACAATTTACCATCATAACTACAATACCTAAAACTTTTATTTTACCTTTTAAGGAATTCTTGAGTTTTTTTTACCTGAAGCATTCGATGAGTATTGAATTTTAAGAAAACTGTACAGTTTTTATGTTGTACAGTTTATTTAAAAGAAGACTTAACACATCTCTTATCTGTAAATGCAATAAAACTATCTCCCAAGTATCGGGAAAATGGCATTAATTTGGAACCATCAATCGTCTACCAATGGATTTTAATTATTTAAAAAGCCTAAATTTTTTAAGGTATTCTTAGAATTTCTTTTCGTTGTTTTTGTATTTTAAAAGAAAAGGCCTTTATTTCTGTAAATTTTAGTTAGGACTTCCTTTTAAACAAAGTCAAGGTTTATCAGTGTGGCTTTAAAGAGAAGCTGCTTAACTTTCGGCAACTTTCCAACAATGAAATCTCGGAAGAATGTTTTTCATTAATAGACCAATAGGAAAGAGAATCGGCAGTGATTACATTTCACCAAAAAGGATTTTTAAAAAAAATTCGCATTTTTTAGCTATTAATTTAAGTTTATTGCAATGCGTTTAGGATGTTCTAATTATTTTATATAGTTGTAAAGAAGATATTTAACATTTTATAAAATATTAATGATATCTTCAGATAATGATGCATTCTTCTGTTAGGAATTATTCGGCTGTGACGAATCTTTATCTCATGACTTTGTAAATCGCATCTGCTGCATTAAAAAAAGATTGTAATTGACTTTCATTAGCACGTACTCTTGTTTCAAGAATACGCGGGAATTTTCTATTATTTTTGATACTTTGTTTGATCAAAATTCAGAATGTACTTAAATGATGAGTACTTCGTTTGTTAGTTGGGAAAATTAAATATCAAAATTTTAATTCGCTGGCGGCATCGAAATTGCGATGAAGTTTTTTACATTAAGATTCGAATTTTTCAATATAATCCTTATGTAACCCTTCATTCAAAAGGAATTCTTATTTTCACAATTGGACGAATCCTGAAGGTGATAATTAGGAATAAATTTTAATTGTTGTTGCTGAACTTGTTGCTAAAGAATTACTAAAATTTCAGTTTTTCAAAATTTTTTATAATTTCTTGGAACACAATTTTTATTATGTTCTAAAGATATATGATTTACCGATATCGTAAAAATTTAATAAAAATTACAAAGTTTGAAGTTGTTTATGTTGTATACCATACTTCGAAAAATTTTGCAGTGAACTACATTTGAATTCAAAATTAAACAATTTTTTTTTAAATATGGAATTTTTCCCATGATGAAGATCTATTTAATGTTCTACCTGCCCGGGAACATCTATCCTTTTTAAACTCCTTCAATGAGATACTGCTTTTTTAATTCTTTTATTTTCGGAGAAAAATGTCTTCATTAATATTAACAAACAAATATTACGAGAATACTTTTTAAATGCGACTTTAAAATCTTTCATTTTTGTTTACTGCCATTAAAATCTTCAAATTTTAGGTTTTAAAATTGCTAATAATTATATCAATATATCATGTAGTGATATAACATCGCTGAATTCAAGAATAACAATTTCTTTTTCCTATATAAAACTTTGGAAAATTTGTATGAAAATATCGCTCCTCCCTATTCTTATATATGGAATCTATTAAAAAATATGTTGTCAATATACCGGCAATTTTAGTGTTGTCATAGAAACGGAATTCTAATACGGAAGAATTATTTCATTTTCAAAAGCGACTGACTGTATTAGCAAAGTATTGGATAATTGGACTGCATAACATGTGGCAACAGGAGTGTGGCATAATTATACTGTCTATTATCATTAGTAAGATTGGCTTTGTACAATAAATGTAGAATTAGGTTGCTCATTTAGTTTTGCAACTGCGTAGATGAAGCAAATCATAGGCCATCGCTTCAGAGTAACGCATTTGCATCAGTTCGGAAAGGTTCATTTAAATTTTCAAATCCGGTAGTAAGGTTTATTTTGATAATTCCAAAGATAGTTCTGTATTTAAATTCATTATTTTTTCTTTTTAACTTTGCATTTTTATCATTTTAAGAATTAGACTTTTTAATATAAAATAATAATAAAATATTTGTGTAACAAGCATTATAGATTTTGCATCTTTATCATTTAACATTCTAGATTAAAAAGTAAAGTAGATTTTATAAAAATATTTGAAACTCAAAACAATGTTTTAAGATATTTTAAATGCTACAAATTTTTAAACTATGATGTTGTGATTCCAAAATTTTATAAAAATTCTTATTAATATAATGCGAGTGTGACTATTTACCTAAAAAGGTTGGGATATCAAAATAATATATAGAATTTTTTAAATGAATCTGATGTTTTGCGCCAATGTATCTTTTAAATTTTCTTATATTTTTATAACTTTTGTGCCATTAAATTGAGTGTTTCTGTGAAATTAAAAAATAGCATTATATATTTGAAGAATTTAAACTTTAAAAAAAGATCTTTAAAATAGAAAGGTAAGCTTGGCGTTTACAAAATAAAACAAGCTTTGAAGTTAAAAAAAAAGCTTGAAATTTAAAAAAAAAAAAAAAAAAAACAAAAAAAAAACTAGCGAGTTTGAAATTAAAATTAAAAAAAAAACTATCGAACTCGAAATTAAAATATAAATAATAATAATAATAATAAAAAAAGCTAGCGAGCTCAAAATTAATTAAAAAAAAAAGCTAGATATCTCGAAATTCATGAGGGAAAAAAAAACAGAAAGCTTGAAATTTTTAAAAAAAAAAAAAAGCTACAGAGCTCGAAATTTTTTTTTAAAAAAATATCTTTGCTTAGTATTTGCGTAAAATATTTCAGAAACGCTCAAATTGACTGCTAGCATTCATTTTGTAATGCGTTTAACGTGTTACTTCAAAAAAAAAGTATTGTGCAGAAAATCATGTTTTAAAATTGAACGATATGCATTGTGTTTAAAGACTATTTTCTTTTTACATTCATGTGCATGCATCCATTTGTTTCGCATTTACATACTATAGATATTTTATTTTAAGGGTATTTGAAATGTTAGTTATAAATTTCAATTACAAACATGAAAAATGTATGTTAAAAAATTATATGAAATTAATTTTTTTTCAATTTTTAGGGCAAATTTATATGTGTATTAATAAAATAACTCTTCATTAAATTAACATTTTTCAAAATGCATCTTCACAAATTTTAAACTTGTACATTTAAAATATGAATACTGCTTTTTTTTTTTTTTTTTTTTTTTTCAAAAACTGAAACATCAAAATTATTTCATGGCTTGAAAAATTTACAAAATACACGGGACAGTGACTCCTGATGTAGTCCATGCAATGTGTTAAAATACTTTGTAATCAATTTGAAACTATTTGAAAACTGAATGACTGATGCTCAGGAACTAAAGACATTATACTGTGTACACTGTCACTTGAAAATTTTTACTGGAACCTTTCATCGAGATTTACTTGGTGTGCTAATCGAACTGAAACAACTGGCCGATAAGGTCCTGGACTATAAAATATCCTTCATAACGCCTTAGTGACGAATATTATGTCCAAAATTCGTGTTCAGGAGACGAAAATAAGAATCCTCAACCAACAGGAAGCTCTATAAAACCAATAGGAATCTTTCTACTGACGGCATAGCTATTAATATCAAGCAACACTCTTTCACGGAAAGGTTGCAGAATATTGGTAATCTATAGATCTGTTTCTTTGACTTTCTGAACTGAGGCATCGGCAGGCGCATATACTGCTGAAGTCTTTGGATAAAGATATCTGCCTACCAATGTATCTATGGAGGTGTGCCGAGGGGAATCTCTCCTGCTCTCACAGGACCTCTTTGGACATAATACAGAGAGAAACATGCTATACCAAAGACATTTGTCTCTGTAAAGAACTTGTTGACGGCTATCTACATGTCCTTATACATTTGTAACACCTTAGTCCAAGATTCGTGTTACAGCTACGGAGGAGGGAAAAAAAAAAAAAAATAACGTGCCTCAACCGACTGACAGACTATGAAGCCAACATCCATCCTTCTAATAATGGCGTAGCTTGTGACAAATAGCAGCCTTTTTTGGAAAATGTGCGAGACATATAAGAAGCTTTAATGTCCGATATGAGACTTGAACTGAAACATCAAGGGTTGCAAAAACTGCTGGAAAGTACGAGATGACTTTGGATAAAGGTATCTGCCTATGTACCATGGAATTGCACCTTAACGAATCTCTGCTTTCCTCGCAGGACCTCTTCAACCTTATATACAAAGAGATATTGTGCCAGACACTTTCTGCGTTAAGACTGTATTATTCAGCAATCTGCATTCAGTAATCGGATCTTCTCATAAACCAACAAAATCAATGCTGCCGATCGAAACGAAGCGAAATGGTCTCTTCAAGCTGTAACCTGCTCAGCACTGACTTTCATTACCTGTCTTTGAGAGCATAGCAAAGGCAGTTCTAATAGTCTTTGGAAATAGGACAAGATGAGGTCATTGTGCCTGCATTATGTATTTAGCTGGACACAAATAAATCACATGCTTAGCTTGATTGTGCTGGACCACTGATCTTTGCCGGTGCACTCAGTGTATTAACTAGTGAACCCCCTCCTCCCACCCTTTGTGTGTGTAGGCTAAGGAGAAGGGGGTAGAATGAGAGAATGGAGCATGGGAATTTATGTCGTAAGAAATGGACAGCAGAGACACATATTTGTCACGTCAAGAATCTTAAAGCAAAACTTTAAAAAAAACAAAAACAACAACCTTTATTGACATTTCTTGTTGCCAACTCTGCAAATTATTTATCAACCACTTCTCAGTTCATTTTGACAACTACTGTAAATAAACATTTATCGGAACTTTCACATGGATATCCATTCATTCCATATAATGAGAAGCTGTTATTTAAACGCATCAATAACCTTCAGGTTCCTGCTGTTACGATCAACAACTGACATTGGAAATTGTTTTGAAGATACTGAAATGATTGATATGAATGTATAAAGATTTTCATCATACATATTCTCTTTGTACAGACTTTGGTGGTGCAGTTTTCAAAGATGGTAGTATTAATAATTGGATTGTCAGAATATAGAATCTAACATCTAGTAACATATTAAATTTTATAAAATAATAAGCGGAAGAAAAGAAAATCCAAGAATGTTCATCCTAAAAATGGAATGTCTTTTCCACATTTAGTCATATGTGTAGTAAACAATTGCATTTGAATACTGTAACATACATTGGCGCAAAAAAATTCATTTAATATGTCTATACTTTTAATCGAACTTACTTAAATTTGTGCGCGGTTTCAAATGTTAATATTGACTTTTCTTCTGTGAAACAATAGAAATACTGAAATTTTATTTAAACTCTCACAAGATAATAATGCATCTAAGTAAATAAAAAAAATTATGAATTTGTAATTCGATTCTAAAGTAGGAAGAATACGAATTTCCAACTTCAAAAAAAAAAAATTCTTTTAATTTAAGGATACTTTTTTACTGAAACGTTTACAAATTTGTTTAAATGAAATTCTTTTCATTTTGGTATCCCAGTTCTGTAATCATACCTTAGAATTCTTAATAAATAAAAGAATTCCTGAATTTAATCTGTGATATGAATGCATGGGCCGAGCTGCTCTGAAAGTAACTTCTGGGCATGCTCGGATACCATTTCGAAATTGTACAATCTCTCAATCATGGAATATTCTGTATAAAAGTAATTAATAGAATGACTTATTTCTATCGACTTTTATAATCTTGTGAATTGAAGAATTTAAAGTATACAAATAATCATTTCATTTTAAATATTTTTGGTAATTTATAATGTGTTGATTGTACATAGAAATCTCATTTTGTGCATATGAAAAATTAAAAATTGAAACCCATGCAGTTCTAGTAAGAATTTTAATTTTTTGCTTGTGAAAATGTTTAAAGTATTTTCGTTGTGATTTTTAAATTAAGGTATTATTTGTTTTCATGTGATTTAATTTACTATAAGTATAATGCAATATAAAGAAATTTTTAAAGTGTAAAGTTTTGTCTTCAGAGTGTCATTGTTTTGTCTGCTATAATGGGAGGAAAAAAGATATATAAAAAAAGTGAAAATAAAAAAAAATAAAAAAAAGAGAAAGAGAATAAATTAAAGAAAAGAAAAAGAAATAAAAATAAGAAAAGAGAAATAAAAAAAGAAAAAGAAATGAAAGATATTTAAAAAAAATAATTGGAAAAAATACAAGAGAAAAGAAAGAAAAAAATGAAGAAAAAAAAATCAAACCACTCCCTTTAAGTGATATGAAATGTTTCGCAAATATTTTGATATGCTTTACCAACTTTGTGATTTTTAAATTGTATAGTTGAGATGTGTTATATTAAAAAAAGTGTATGTATATGTTTTAATAAATGTATATATCAGTACATAAACTCCTTAACCTGTTAACTGTGTATGACGAAATATTTCAATGCAAAACGAATTGAACATAAGTTCATTACCCGGTTAACAGGTTAAAGAAAAAAAATTGCCTGCCATAAAAATTTTCAAAATGCCCTAAGATACAGCATAATAAGTATTAAGTTTCCTTAATTTCTAATAGAAGCAAGCTAAATAATGGTTAAAGGAAAAAAAAAAAAAAAAACCGCATTTTTACTTTGTTAAAAACTTGCGAATACATTGCTATAGTTGGGTAATATTTTTGTGTTGCTGTGAAAAATGTGGCTCAAACTGTATTTATCAATATTATTTTATTATTATACGTTCTTATGATATTTATAGTGTTTTTAATTTTCCTATTTTAGACTTAATTTTTCCATTTTCAAGATATAGTGATAGTACATATCATCTGATATGTACTATCGGTATATCTTGAAGAAATTAATAATTTTCAAATGTCGTCACTCGTAAATTTTAGTATAAAGGCAGGCGATTTTTTTTCTTTTGAAAGAAAAATTTTGGAATCTTTATTTACTAATAATTAAAAAAATATATTTATTTAAAAGTTCCATTAATAAGAGATGAACGATAAATTTTAAGTAGACATTATGCTATTTTTATTTGATTGCATTTAAAAATGTTAATTTTACGTAAACAAATAGAAACAAAGTTTTCAAAGCTACTTTATATTGATAAAGATGCAATTGCTTGTTACAGGAAGTTGAATGAAATGAAATTTGTAGAATTTCTGAGAAAAAATAGGAAATGATTGAATTGAAAAAATGATTTCTTTTATTATGAATATGATATTTTAAAAATTATTATAATAATTTTTTAAAAGATTAAAAAGAATTATTTTGTAAAACAAGAAGTGGAATAAAAGGATAAAGAATTATTTTGCAACACTAAACTATTATTAAATTTTGTAAAATACTTATTTTCTTCATAATGATAATCTATAGTTTTAAATGTTAGAACTGACTACTTGAGCAACCTCATCTTTTTTTAAAAATTAGTTAAAATTATTAAAATTATTAAAAATTTTTTTATCTGCTCTTCCAATAATTGTAAACAAGACGCATTTGCTGGAATCATATTTTCTAAAATGCCGTAATCGTAACTTTGTTTGTACTATGATAACCTCGCCTTGTGTCTCCGAATGAAAATTATCTGGAATCGATAGGTAGTGATAATGGCAGAAACCGTTATAAAATTTGAACAATGTTTCTCATTTTTTAATTTACTTGACAGTTTTTTTTATGTAAAAGTATCAGGTGTCCTATGAATACATGCCTGTGAATTAACATTCACAAATCATAAATATTCTCCAAATTCCTTTCGATTCCTCGCCATTTCAAAATACAGTTCACTACATGATAAGTCAAATCATAAAACTGAATCTTGTCAAAATTAAAGGATCTTTATCAGTGAAGGATCGTGGAATTACACGAAAATTACATCTCTATCGACGAAGGGTCATGGAATAATAAGAAAATTTTATAGAAATCTGATCCGATATTGTTCAGTGTTAAATGCAACGTAAAGGAAAGACAATTTATATGTATAAGCTCTTCGCCTTTTTTGTACTTTTCACATTCTGTTTTTCAACAGAGTAGTAACTTTATCCAAATTAAATCAGCGTTCAAAACTGGCTTGTTGTGTAAAATTTCAGTTCTTTATAGCAATGATCTCTGATTATCCCATTTTAAACTGAGCTGAAGTGAAGATTAATTATGACTGGTCACAAAAAAAAAGAAAAAAAAAAAGAATGCATTTGTTATAATTTCGCAATGTTTTTGATTAAATCTGAGTTTTTTTTCACAAGAATTGATCAGAGTCTCATTCCATACAAACAGTTTGATAAAATAACTGTTGAGTCTTCGTTTGAAAGCTCATCTGTTGCGAATTCGACATTTTTCTGTATCTATTTACAGCGCTGTTTGTATTTCCCCGTTTGTACGGCCAACAAAATGAAATGTTCTGTTGTAATTTCATCCATTTTTATTATCAGATATCCTTTGTACATTTATAGAGACCGTTTTAATTGCTTCTGCTTCAGATTTTTTCCTTTAATTTAAAGCTTGTTCAGAGTAATTGCGTAAACAGTTTCGCGAGAACGACATTTTTTTATACTTATAAAAAGAAATTGGTATTAATTATTACATAAGCTATGTTAAACAATTTCATGATCTATTGGCAGATGATTCCACATTACTTTAGTTGGATTGAAATTTTGATTTGTTCTTATGTAAAATTTTCAATCTGTTTCTAATCAAATAATTTATTGATATATATTTTTTATTTTCAACAAATTAAATTTCATATTGACCAATGATGAAATGAGATAGTCCGAAAGAAAATGTCGAGTACCCTCAAATACTTATTAATTATTCTAGAGTCATTTTGACTAAGCGATAATTTTAAAAAATGAGAAGTTAAAATTATTTCTTTTGCATAAAGAACGGGTTGTATACGATAGCTTTGAGGCTGCCATTAGGTTTCGGAAACTGTCGTGGTTTCTTATAATACGCTTTAAAGCTGCCTGAAATTCTTACAAAGGAATTTGAAACATCTGAGCATATGTTCTGATCAGAGTGAAGATTTATTTTAATATTTTATAACAACAATAATAAGATAAAATTGATAATATTTTTAAATCAGATTTAAAAAAATTCTGAATATGAAGTTCTTTTTCTCTAACTTTGGAATAAAACTTCCTTATTGGTTTTAGAATAAGTGAATGAATTTCACTTTATACATATCTGCAATTATGACTACAAATGCGTTAAGGAAATTTTTTTCTATTATTAATCCTATATACCATGTACATTAAAAAGTATCTTTATCATATATAAAATATGCAAGTTTTAATGCAGTTTTTGTTTTAA
>JAPMOR010094737.1:0-15903 GCA_026543865.1 Argiope aurantia | reverse complement strand
TAAATTTTTTCACTGAATTGTATTTAATTTTTTTATTAACCACGCTAATTAATGTCGGTGCAATTTCCTCGGAGAACAATGCTTTACAAGTTTAAAGGATGCGTTTAAAAATAACTAAATTGAAAATCATTTTTTTCCCACATTTTTGCAGCAAAAGCGATGCATGCTGCCAGAAAGATTATATTCGAAATGCTAGGATCACTTTTGGATATTAAATATATTGCACATCAAATGCTTATTCTAAAGCTAAATCATTAAAAAATATGATTACACACATTCATATTTTTTCGCTGTAATACTTTTTTTCCGAATCGAATCCGCATGAACTGAAGTTTCTTCATCTCAAAGATTTGACAGTTAATCGGCTTCAGTATTTGTGAGAATCTCTCACTGAAACGCCATTCGGAACCCTGCATGAGACGAGGAAAATTTCCCAGAACAATAAACTAAAGCAAGAAGTGTATGTAACATATAGCCAAGACCGGAATGAAAAATTTATCCTTTAAACCCCGCACTCAGTTTAACCATCAGACCGCTCAACCTCTGGTAAAAAAAACACTGTCCAGATGCATTTAATTGGTTTATTTGAAATTCCACACACTTCAATACAACTTCTTTAGGTCAACCAGGTATTATTTAAAAGCGCGAATTCATGCAAAACACGTATTTCTATTTCAATAATGCGCTTGCAATACCGCATTCATTTTCACGAATTCCGATGATTGGCTCTGTGAGTAGTAATTAAAATACGTGAACTATTTAAATTGTTAACTTTTCATTTGCTTTAATGTTAAATGAAACATCTTGATTCGAAGGGAAAACATTTTATATGAAGCGTGCATACATGATGCTGAATGATAAATTCTTAATGATTAGAACAAGGAAAGGACAGGGTGAACAAGGAAAGGACAGGGTGATCAAGAATTATTTCTTGATCACCCTGCACTTTCTTCTGTTATCAGGATGAGATCGGAGCCTAGTACCAATACCGAGAGGGGAAATCCTGGCTGAGCAAGCGCATAATGTGTGAAGAAAGAGTAGATAACTGACAATGGAAACAGCAAATAGCAACACACCGAATAAAAATGAAAAATGTTTATTCTAGCAACTTACAAATTTGGAGGTGAACATCAGCCTGATGTTCAAATAATTGCATGAGATGCACGAGGTTTTTTTCCGCTGGCGACTCGCAGCATATCGGCGTTTATTCCTCTGACATGTAATATTATTTGATCTCTTAAAGTAGGAATGTCAGGAACTAGTCCTTGATACACAACGCATTTTAAGTGGCCTCACAATCAGAAATCGTCCTCGGCCTGAACAAACCTTTACATCCTCGTCCTGATTGTACACCAAGAATTCCTGTCATTTCAAGTCTTTCAATCCTTCTTCGGGAGTTAGTGATGGTCATCGTTTCTCTATGCAACTTTCAATAGCCGGTATTCATGAAGAGCAACACTGACATTTTCATCCCGCTGATTAAACAGATTGACTCATAAGGCCCGTTCACGAAGTATGAGTCTTGTTTTTAAATCGATTCCTATTTGTAACGAAACTCAGATTTGGACAGCTAAGTCATAAAAGTGAACAAAATAACGGTTCACATATAATCAAAACGGTTGTAAAAGTTTTTTTTTAAAAAATCGTGTTTAAATGATTGACTGCCAACTGTCACGTGAAAGTAATTTTAGAATGCAAAATTATTTTTTTCCCACTGAATATACAATCATAAAGCGATAAACATTAAAAAGGGTCAAAGAATATGCCCAAATGGTCTTAAAAGTAAAAATAGACAGACAGCTGTGCAACCTTTGATGACGAGACACTCCTTTCAATTTTTCAGAAAGATTAAGCATCTATTCCTATGAAATTTGCTATCAGGCCCATGGTCTCTTGAAAAGTAAAAGTAATAATATAGTTTAATATGTGAAGGACAGAGAGGCAATAAGACAGCCCACAATTCTCGCTTAATTTGATTGTACTAATGCTAAAATACTCAGATTTTATTTAATAAAGACGATAGATTAGATGTGTTTTAGTTGCCGAGTTCTCTATCGTAACATTTACCACAGCGTACACTTTCAGTGCGTTTGAATTTCAAAACTTATGCACATGAGAATAACACAGAGCCCCGACTTTGAGACGGTTTTGTATTTCGACCAATACCAGATTTGGAAGAAATTTGATTTCCTAATGTTGATTAAAAAATCCTTCAAATTAGGGCTAATATAAATCGGATAATCACCTATTCTTAATTAATGAAAAAAAATGAGTTTCAAATACCGGCATTCATAAAATTATATAATACGAGATTTTTGTTCGTTTACCGATCATAATTATTCTAGCAAACGTAAAAATTAGCAAAAAGCAGTGCACAGAAATCCTTCAACTGGAGTGTCGTGTTCACCATCTAAAGCACGGTATGGTTCACTGCTTATTTATCTTCAAGATAAATTTTTAAGAAATCTTACAATTTTAAAAGATGGCAGCATTAATCACTTTCGAAAGTTTTTATATTAAGGATTCCCAATCAAAATGATCCATTTAAACGCACATTTTAATGCATAAATTGAGAATTTTCCTTTTTAAACTTGGAAGTCAAGGAAAATCTTGTGTAAAATGCAACCCTGAATCAATATTTATGTCGTGCCAAAATTTCGGATGTTCAGAATAGGCAGTTTATTATGACCGAAAATATGCCGATTGATAAAATGGCTATTAACCTAGTTGCCGAATATTTTGTTTTAATGCAAATTTTTTATTTATAAAATATTAAGATAGTATCAATTGTAATTGGTCAGATACACAAAACTATAAAATATATTTTATCAAACAACTCAATTTTGCTATAATTGGTTAGATTTCTCTTTCCTTATGCCCACTAATCATTACAATATTTATAAATGTGAAATGATGAAAAAAAATGATACAAATCCAAATTTTAAAGAAAACAGCCTAATGGATGTAAAGCAAATTAATACTCTGCCAGGAGTGTGAGAAATTCGATAACTCAGACATAGAGGCAAAACGAAACCAATTTCAAAAATGAAGCCAGCAAATTTAAATGAACCAATTTTATTCCACGAGATAAATGCAAGATAATACAAGATATTTACTTCTTAACCACAAAATTATTTACCCAACTCCATACAAGATGTTAAATCTCTAAATGCCTTCTAGAATTCGAAATTCAATATTTTCAGATTTTAAAAGTAGTTTCTACCCTGCGTTTATTTCAAACCTTATAATATACGATTGTGCAAAGCTTAAGCAACAGGTGCTTTTTTTGCCATAACTCCAGGAGTAGTCATCTGAGAGACATGAAATTCAGAAATGAGAAATAGCATTTTATACTTAAAGACTACTAAAGCATAGTAGCGCAAAATGAATACAGTGCTTAAAGTATGGAATCAAACAAAAATAAAAGGATTTATTGAACTGATAGTATCGTTACATATGATTGATTGTCGAAGAGGAAGAACAAATAGCAGATATTCCTTTGTGGGATATGCCCTCTCCTTACTATAAGGGTTGCTTCACACCGCCTCTGTATACTCAAAATCAGATTGTCCAACAGTTCTCGAGGTAAAAGTTCCCATTCCTCAATCAGCATCTGTTTCAGTTGAGTGTTTCCCGGAGGTTGTAATCGTTCCGCAAGGCGTCTTCCCAAAGCCTCCCACATATGTTCTATGGGATTTAAATCAGGAGAGAATGCTGGCCAATCCATTCGAGTGATATCTACCCTTTCCAGTCTCTGCTAAACATCAGCAGTCCGGTGTGGACGTGCATTGCCATCCATAGAAACGAGGTCTGATCCAATATCACCTCGAAACAGACGCACATGGGGAAGGATCACCTCCTTACAATAGCGATCTCCGGTTACAGGATCTCTGTAAAAACGTCAGCTTACAGAGCTTATTCTGCCCCTTTCAGCATAATGCCTCTCCAGCCACAACTCCAGGACCACCATAGCAGTCTCTTTCCGTGACGTTACTGGGATGAAACCGCGTCCCGACGTCTCTCTAAATCGACTAGCGTTGAGAATCGCTTGTCGCACTAAAACGACTCATCCATATAGAGGACACGGCTCCATTGATGAGATGCCAAATTTTTGCGCTTCTTATACCACTCTTAATGGTGCCACCAATGGCCAGCTTTCAAAGGGATGCAGCGTTCAGGACGGTGGGCGAATAGGCCATATTTATGAAGGCGTCTGGCCACAGTAAACTGCGACATTTGTTCCCTGATGCAGTACACAGTTGAGGAGCAGTGGCGCTTGCTGACTGGTGTTGGGCTCTAATCGCCTTCAGGGCGATATATCGGTCATCCACTGCAGTTGATTTTCTAGGGTTGGAACAAACAACCCTTCTAACAACTATACCTATTATTTGGAAGGCTTTACAAGCTCGTGAAACGCCACTTTGGTTGATTCAGAACTCTTCAGCTACACTGGGCAAACTGCGCCCCAACTCCAGCTTTTCAATCATTCTTTTACGTGTGAAGTCGTCCAGGTAATTTCTTCTAGCTATATTGCACATCATTTACATTTGCAGCGTATGTCTTGAATTGCACCTCCTGTCTCCTATACCTTGTAGTCTCGAGAATGCGCGCGCCGATTTTACGCGTTTTGCGTACAGTCACGACGCCTATGATGCTTTGTTCCGGAAATTTTGCATGCGCATCCCCTTTCTACTGAATTGCGTGTTCATTGTATTGATCTCAATAACTCCTTTTCTGCAATTTCATGGCTACCTGCTTAAAATTTACATTGCTGCTTAAGTTTTGCATATCAGTGTAGAATGTGCGTACTTGCTTAGCTTCTTTTTGATAAATAAAATTTCGGAAAACTAACCAACTAGTACTACTGAAAAAAGATAAGGCTCCTCTGGTAATTGATTTGGACTTCATATTATTTTGATAAATATGCTTCCATTAATACTAGAATCAACAGAACTTTTTCATCGGCTTTTTTATTGAATTATAAACTGCATTCAAGCGATTCATAGGCATTGCATTTTTAATGAAAGGCAAATTCTTGAAAAAAGTGTAGAAATTAAGTTTTTTTTACTAAGCTAGTATATTTTAAAAAAATGTATAAGATATACATCAATGATTATATACAGTCCCGTGAAAAATGCCACCGAGCTTTATCCCGGCCCCGTTCATTTTATTATATGATACGAAATTATTATATTATATTTATATACTATATTATATTATACTAAATTAAGAACAAGAATGAAAAATATTAATGGAAACTACTGTTCTCAATTTTCAAAGCTACATCAAAAGCTCTTCTAGAAAAACAAATTTCATTAGACAACGCCTATTGATTTCAAATTTATGAGCTAATAAAATTGACCTTGTTGTGTTAAATGTTAAATTTTTAACTTTTATTCACGTATGAATAAACACTACTGACTAAACATAATAGTTATTCAATAAGAATCTTTTCGTTATGATAATGTAATATGTTCTATACATTTAGCATATATTTATCATTAAAAAGTAAATTTAATAGGCGAAGTAATTTCAAAATTAAAAGTTTGAAAATTTTCAAAAGAATCATACTTTTAAATTTGGGTATAAAGTGAAGAACAAGATTATTTTATGGCGGCATACACAATTTCAGCACATTCCTACAAGTATTTCTCCGTTACGTTAAGTTTTCTGCTTTGCTCTAAAAAGGCGCACTCACAAATTTCAAATTGTAGCATTTTATTTAGTATTCAAATGCAATTCATTATGCGTCACGAGAATCGAATGTCATTTTTCACGTTGTTGAAAAGTAAGAATATATAAAAAATATTCAGCTGCAAAAAATATGAAATCAAAGTAAAAAATTTATTCCTGTTGTCATAATCTTTTATTAATAGTCTAATAGCCTATGCAAAATAATCATTTAAGAAAAACGTAACTGAGAAAAATAAAACAATCCAATAAATACTGAAATTAAGCGCAGCAAAAATCTTTAGAAAAATAACTCAAAATAAATGTAAATTGTGTCCAAGTTTCATTGCAAGAGTCTTCCCCCTCTGCAATCATATGAGTCATTCAAAACTTAATTCACTCAATTTCTTAAAGAGTAAAAACGAAATTATTGTTCATTTCATTCTATTTTTTTGTTCACTTGTTAAACCATCGCACCGTTCTGAGTCGGTATAGAAGAGCTAGATGGGATAGGCAGTGTTTTGAACTTACGTCAAACAATGAGAACGACTTCCAATTTTCTTCATTTATTACAAATTGCGATATCTACGATAACTGAAGAGTTTACAAAATGTTAATATTAAAATAAAGCGAATGTTTCATTTTTAGCATGATTTTTAAATAAAGATTAGGAAAATTAATAGGAGAAATCAATGCCTAAAAATTCGCCACTCACTTGATAAGCAGAAAAATAAAAGAATCAACGACGTTTTTAACCCAAAGTGGATTAAGTCAATTTATATCTCACTCTTTTTCACAATTTATTGATACTTCAATTCGCATATTTGCATGATAGACTGCATATAAAATCTTGCATCAGCTGCCGCGTGACAAGCATGCATCTGCAATACGTTTATATTACTTGAATTCACAGGCCTCTATTATAGAGTAGCTAAGCGATAGCAAAATGAACATCCAATTATATGGCTGATTAAAATCAAGGAATTAATGTGTTTAGGCTAATCCAAATCAATGTGTAAAGGGAAATTATGCATGAAATGTTTAACAAAGCCCAAAACGCATAGAAATAACTCAGTTCCTTAATTCCCTCCCAGACTGCTTCCAATTACCTTCGTCAGCCTCTTTGGAATACCTAAATCGCGATTTCTTATCCACGAAAAATTAAGAATAACTGTATTCTCAGTTTTCAAGTCATAAGTAGCTTATTATGTTCACTTTTTACAATTAGATATAAATGGAAGATACATATTCCTGACAGCTTAGTCTTCTTAAAATGGACTGCAGGAATTAAACCAAAAATTGATTTTAAAGAAATCAAAAAATTAATCTCCAGGAGGCACAATACAAAAAATTACAACACGAGCTATGGCTGCACAGGTTGCAGAATTTTATTGAATGAAATTTTTTGAAACCGGAAATAAACAAAGAATAATCCCATAATTAGAAGAAACCTCTTTAAATATATATTAATTCCTGTTCATTAACTGTTTCAAAACAGAAAATTGATAGCAGCTTTATAATTTCCAGAAGTTCTGTCTGGAGTTTCAGACAGTCAATGATCTGCATAATCCATTTCTCACGTAAATAATTTGTTAATTCCGGTTTCAGATGAGGTGGCCAAATTGTTGTCATCAAAACATCAAGTTTGGCAATTAGTTTATGAAGGAAATGTAAAAATTCAGATATCACAAGTGCATTCGTTTCAGAGGGCTAAAAAAACTAGAGGAAATTTACAGTAAATATATATTTGCTTCATTTGGAAATTGTTAACAGAAATATTATGCATGCATGTACTAAATCCTTAACCATGTCTTTCAAAGGATATTTGCCATAACATTTACCGTTTCAGCTTAATCACCTGTTCCCCAAAAGATTCGGTTAGTTTCATCAAAATACGAAATAGACAATTCATCAATTACATTTCTAAATTAATTTAACCCTTTGCACTCGAATAGCTCCTCTCAGCCATCGTTCAAGATAGTGTATCGTTTTACAAAGCGACGCAGATTAATTTTTCAGGCAAATGCAACTTAAAACAATTCTATATATTTTTCGGAACAATAAACAAGTCCTTGCATTAATTGAATAATTATGCATTGAATAACTGTGTGCATTCTGGAAAGTAAAACGTAATTAGGATAAATACAAATTTAGAGTGCATTTAACCAATTATAGGTCAAACGGCAATCCTCAGCGAACTTTTGGAGGAATTGAATATCGAAACTATTATTCCGATCTCCAGATGTTGATATTGTCATTAAACAATCCTTAATTCAGCGAATTTAGAAAGTTTACACAGTTTACAGATCAGTCATTCGCGATTCTCTCAATCACAATGCAAAGGTAATAGTTTATGAATTATTAACAATTTAACAAATGCAGTTCACAATAAAAATGTAAAGATAGTCTAATGTTTCAAACATTTTCCCCTTGTGGAACAATTCACAATTTTAAACAGACATTTAACTTGCATCAAAGAGTTTTTATAGATAAAACTCGGAATGGTACTTACATTAACAGACTGATGCCCTAGAATCCACCACGATCAGCTCCACGTCCTTGAAACCAGCTCCATTCCTGGAACAATAATTTAAATTTGAATATCGCCGAACATTCCGTAAAAACATTTTAAGCGTTAAAAATCGAACAAAACAAAACAGCAAATTATTCTTTATGTGGATTGATATTCAAGTCTACAACAAATGGATCCCATATGAAATTTTTACGATCATGGCCCTCTCAAACACATTAACTCCTATTCAAATGAACTTCGCAATATCAGATTTGTATTTTTATACCATTTCAGAAGTTAGTGTTAAGATTCTTAGATTGGATTCCTGGTTCAAGATTCTAGAAATCCTCAGTTGCTTATAATGCCAAAAATTATGAGTATCATGAAAACTTTCAAAGCACCTCCTTCTCAGATTTTGAAAAATTTGCATATAAATGTACAATAAAAACCTTGAAATGTTACAATTTTATTTAAAGATTTTACATATTTTTAAACTAGCGCTGTATTTTCTTTCTTCCATCTTGAATAAAATTCAAATTATTTAAACTGAAAATTTTTTCCTCCTCTAACGTCCTCTCCACACATTTAAAGGCACGCTTGTAATTAAATGTAAGAATTATCCCTATTAGCAGAAAATGCCCAGTATTCACATTATCACAGCATTATGCAATATATTATGCTGACAGGGAACATACATCAAGTTCAAAGTAAATATTTGGAGGAATCGTTATTCTTCGCTTTCTCGAATATATTTACTGTTATATTTCCCCTCGATGTTCTCTGTGTAATTTCGTTTTGTTTTATGAACGAATAATGCTGAAATATTTATACGAAATTTTATTTGAAGTAATTCCAGACAGTACAATACAGCGTTCCTCCGGAGCTGGAGTTAACGAACATTTAAATACTGTGTCCCACTCACTGTTTAGAAAGAGAATTTACAATATCTCATCATCCTCGGCGCACTGAATGTTTTTTTAATAAGTGCATGATATTTCCGAAAATATTTTTCTGGACGAAAAGGTCATTTTATGAATAAAATTTTTATTAAATGTGATTTTAAGCCAACATCACATTTTTACAAATTCTGATAAAAATACGTCGACATTAAAGATCTTGCTTCCATTCATAAAATATTCAATGGAATTCTATTAATGATTTATCAATTATCCTTATTATCAATTTTACCCGATTTTATCAATTTATTAATGCTCTTTCAATAATATGCATTCAAATAGCTATGAGTGTAAAAAATGTATCTGGATATTTACAGGTAAGTATTCGGCACCAAATGGTTTTATCCTTGGAAAGGAATTAATAAACTTTTTATGATATGACTGACATTTTCTGGAATGGCTTCGTGCAATAAAATAATGCTGCATGATAGGAATGCTTATTTTGACTACAGTGTAAGGGATTAAAACATTTCGGTTTTATATGCCCCTTTTAAGAAATTTGAAACAATTTATAGCCAAATCATATGAAAGCAAAAAGCAATATTTAATTTATTAAAATCATAGACATTACTTCATGTTCAAGATTCCGATAAATGATCAGATATTAAAGACGTGCTGTTTTCAATGTCATATATTTATTCCGCTCACTGAATACGTTAATCTTCTTGATGTAAATCAATCTTATATCATAGCACTATCAAAAACGGAGAAGTACAATTCGCCCATCTTTGAAGCCTTACAGTATTACGTTGAATTTTTTAACATGTAAAATACACAAATATTAAGCAAAATCTGCCTTTAGTATTCAATAATGAAAAAAATCACATGATGAGATAGCTGATGAAAAAATAAAAACGATTTGAACTTCAATGCAGCAATGTAATCTATTGAAAATTATATGAAAATATTTTTTTAAATTAGTAAAATTTAGTAAAAATTCTCATGATTATTAAATTGGTATCAATAAAAAAGCATTTTTTATTTTGTTTATTCGGTATAATATTAATTATTGTGCAATAATATTTTTGAAAGGTATTGCATAAAAAAATCCAAAACTTAATTTTTGAATAAAATTCTAATTTAAAATAATCTCTCCGAGCTGCACGTTCACACCCTCCAAATTACGCATGCTGTAGGCCAAAGGGACTAACCTATAGAACGCCAACACACCAATTATTATTAGTACAAATGTATCTGTTTCAAAGTATTTTTAGAAAATTTTGAATTATTTTAAGAAGATTCTAAAGTCTCTTAAGAATCAAATTAGAGATTTTGCATACCACTATATTTTACATAGAAGGAATTTTTGCATTTAAAGCAAGCAATTTATAAAGCATTTGTTTAAGAACAGGTTTTTAGAAAATGAATTTTAAAAAGTTGTTTAAGGATTCTGTTGATTGCTATATCAGATTCCTTTTCGTATATGACACATGATTAAAATTTTGCTTACACTTACTGAAGTATAAGAAATGTTTCAGTAAACTTTTTATAACAATTAACTAAGAATAAGCTTTTCACTTGTAAAGCATTTGCTCATTGTATCCTTAATATCGCTGCACATTTCAGCTTGTTCAAAATAGATGCTTCTCAAGTATATTCAATTATAGCTTTAATTTCGAAAACCCGAATCCCTTCGAATACGAGAAGAATTCATAAAGAAAAAAATCCTTCTTTACAAACATAAAACTAGTCTGTTTACATGAAAACCAAACATGAAAGCAATCAAATCTGGTCCAGAAGTTTTCGGATCAAAATTTGAAATCAACTTGTCAAAATCTCAAAAATTATTGAACTCACTTGATATAAATAATTACAGAGTTCATTTTACATTTTTTATTTCAATCTACACTACTGAGCTATGATAAAAATGGTTATTTCCATCAAACAATTCATAATTTATTTACTTATTTAAAATATTTACCGTGAAGTACGAATTATTCAGTAGTCTAAAAATAGCTGTAAAAGCGTTTATATACAAAAAGTAAAAGTTAACTTATTAAATCAAATTCTAATGCACAAATATTTCATGCATGTTGAATTATTTCATTCTTAGACTCGAGAATGTGCTCCTCGCATATAAGAAAAGAAAAGGCAAGGAAAACAAGATTACCAAGCGGTGCTTGTTAAAGAAAGCGGGAGTCGAGTCACGGATGCAGAAGTCAGCATCACAGCTAAATGCAAAATGAAGGAAATACCAAGTTTCTAGCAAAAGCGTTGAGTGCGAGCGCAGATGAATTCCAATTTGTTCGGCGGATGCGTGAATGTCCCCACGACGCAAATGGACCAAAGATCCAAAACAAACATACGGTTGAAAACTGCTCGAATCAAAATTGTTCTTTTAAGAAATTCTGCTTTTTAAGCGGACTGCTGTTACCCATCAAGTGAAGATTTCAATGCGCAGTTTTTGCCGAGAGTGCGCTATTCTTTTTATTATTTTGAAAATGGCGCGATTCAGAAATTTTTTAATGAAATGAAAATTTAGAAAAACTAATAGTCAACGGTTTGACGGGGAATAATTTCTGAGGCACAGGATATCAAATGCTTTCTATAATTTACTAATAAACGGCTCTCTCATTCTGTATAATTCAAGACAATTCTAATTTTCAAGTTTGTCCCTGAATAATAAAAAAACAATACAGGATTTGTAGTAAATGTTGCTAAAGTATCCCAAATCACATCGCTTTTCAATTATAATGAAATCTTCTTTATCGAAAATAAAATTTTATCAAAGAGTCATTTTACTTAGTAACTAAGGAATTAATTTCAGAAAAATGTTTTCGTATTTTTTTATGCATGAAATATTTTTTTTCGTTTTCTCAAATAATGTGCAATGAAGAAAGTATTCTAATCGTAGCATATTCGAACTCAACGAATCTCCTCTTCTCCGTTCCCTCCGAAATGCAAACACATTCCTTGAGTTATGTTTCCCTCCTGTGAATATGAAACTCAAAAAAACAGCTTGAGCTGGATAGGCGTAAAGTTCATACAAATTTCATTTAGATAGGCGTAAAATTCATACAAATTTCATTTAACTTTCATGTTTGGAGCGTACAGAAGTTTACGGATTCCTAAGAATCTATGACATTTCAATGAAGGAAATAGAGTTATGTCTTTTAACTTATATACATTAAGACTGTAGCTTAGAGAGGCTATTCATTACTAATTTGTATTGAACAGAAAACTGATTTTAAAATAATCTTTGAGGATTTCCGAAGAAAAAAAATTCTTATAAATTAAAACATCTATATTTCATAATACAAATTTTCAAGATAGCGATGGAGAGATTTACTCCTAGAAAGCATTTTTAAAAGGTTGCTTAAAATAGTATATAAAATATTTGGAACTTTAGATAAAATGTATATTACAGAAGAAGGAAAGAAGATTATAAAAATTTCGGCTTGCTTCGATTGGAGTTTTTTGACAAGAAAAACAATTCTGCCCATAACTCTTCAAGATTGTGAAGAAAGACGGTTTCCGAACACGAAAATGGATAATACTGTATTTGAGTAATCACAAAAATCATTAAAATCTATTGTTGAAGACTGGAATCGGGTGTAACAATGATCCTCACTCAGAAATTCTTAGATATTGTTCCAAGCAATCGATATGCATTGAAATGATAAAGAAATGTTTAGAAAAATTGACTATGTTAAGTTTGGAACAATAATATTAGACTGATAACAATGTTAGGTTTTGTTATAACAGATTTTTCCCCATTCAACAATGTTTTACATTAAACTTCTTTTTAGGAAAGGGAAATTGATCTACATCTTAACTTTACGAAACTGAAACAGTTTGATAAATAAAGTCGTCGTTAGAAACAAACCAGCGGAAATGGTCTCCCCAAAATTCTCTCTCATACTCTAAAATAAAGATGCAATTTCTGAGAACGCATTGCATTGTATTACGTTGGCGTACACAAAATATCAACCTTTGGCATGGATTTAGCATTTTTACTGAATCTATCGTGCCATCCTTGGCGAGTCATTTGGCGATTCATCTTGGCATGCTGTTAATATTATCAGAAAATCGAATTTGTGTTTAGATGCGTTTTCCTCGATAGAGTGAAACAAAAATTGGACACAGAAATAAACATATAACAAAATACCGTACCTAATTTGATATATCTAAGCTATTGCATCTTTGAATGACCACTTTTACATGTTTATAAGAGTCTAGACAGAGTTGGTCTATCTCTTGTTGGATTTAGCTCAAAACTTAGTAAAGGGCTAGAGCATAAATATTAATTCTGTGCATTGAATTTTATCTATTTAGCTCTCTTAGTTGTGTATTTATCGTGCTAAATAATCGAATAACCGGACAGACAGTCTTCCTCTGGGCGGAGTTTACTGAAACCTTGCTAGAAATCTACACATTTCGTAAAAAGATCGTAAACTAAATTTCATCCATCTAGATCATAGCGGTTTTGAGTAATCTGTCACAGACATACGTGCATTTTCCAAAAATGCGTTTTTCAAACTTAAGGACGTTTAAAACGTGGAAATGCGTCATCATCTCGAGTTCGCATTTTTTCACGATTATTATACTTTCTCTATACTAAGTATGCAATATTACACTTTCTCTATACTAAGTAAAAATGCTTGATAGTTTGGAAAGTATATGTATTAGAAGCCACTGGAAATTGGCACAGCAAGACTAGCACAATTATTAATCTATACTTATAATAAAGCTCAATGTGTGTGTGTGTGTACGTGTGTTAGCGCTCTACAGACCAGACCATTCACCCAACAGCTACCAAATTTGACACGTGTACACCTTGGAGGCCGGGAATGTGCACCTGGGGGTTATTTTTTCGAATTTTTAACTAGAATTTTATTTATTTAAAAATTAAGCGAAATTTTGACGTGTTTCTGCTATAACTGCCGAAAATATTACCGCACAAAAGATTTTTACATGAAGTTAAAGAAAAAAAAAATATCTTTTAAATGATACTACTGTTTTAATCTTAAAATTAAGTTTCTATTTTTAATGAATTTTTAAATATTTTAACTATGTTTTTCAATAATTTTTTTCTTCAAAAATAAAAATGAGGATTAAGCACGTTTCGCATTCATGAGGAAAAAATAGCTTTTTTCAAAGTGTTGATATCACATTGATTAAAGCTCTAACTCAAAATAAATTAAATCTTTTTGGAAATGAAATCTGCAAAAATATAATTTTCGGCAAGTGTCTGTAGGAAATGAAACAAATATGAAATATTTTTTCTAAAAAACAAATTCAAGAAAAATTATTTTATGATCTTTTACACTCTCTATACAGGGTGTTTATTCAGTCCCGGATCCATTTTGATATTTAATAACTCATAAAATAATGAAAATGTAAACAAACTTATGGCATTTATTGATGGAATAACTCATATTTTCCTTTTCAGGTTAGAATATTTTTACTTTTATAAATATCGTCTGCGCGTGTTTTTAATTTCAGAAAATTTCATTTTCCAGTCTAAATATCTGTACTTTTCTAAATATCGTCTGCTTATTAATTGCATTTTTCTCTCTTGTTTTTGGCAACTATTGAAATGTTATGTTTACTTTTGATGTGTTAGTTCTATGTAGTACTTTTGTGTGTGATGTTTTATTCGACCGGATATTAAGGAGAATGCATACACCACAAGAGAAAGCACAGATTTTATGGTGGTCATAGAGTTAATTTCCAATCAACTAAATCACTGACTTTTAAGAGTTAATTTCAAATCACTTAAACTGACTGATTTATGAAGATTTGAATATCACTATTCAATAAAAAAAGGATAATTTTAGATTTTTCATCGATCGTTTCAAAGAAAATACGCCAATAAACGTGCAGGTTTCTCAAGATTAATTGGCCTAAGATTATGAAAATGGTGAGTTTTTCTAAATTTTTAACATTTAAAACTTCATAAATAAGTCTTAGTTGATCGTGGAAAATAGAAATATTCATTCATTTATTTAAAATTTGGTGTGTCCAGAATATTTATCAGAATATGATACCTCACTGCATTAAATTTAGACTTCTTAATTTTTGAAATATATTTATAAGCAGGAACAAAATATTATTATTGATTTCATTTCAATCCTTTTGAAAGCAAAACTAAAAACTGAATTTTATACTGAATCTCAGAAATTTTTGTTGAATTATTGTTTGAGATATTACATAAACTATGAAAAATATTTTGTAGTTAACATAATACTTAAATACCGAGCGATTCTGTTTGCAATACTCATATTCAATAATAATAGTAATAAATAAATAGCAATAAAGATGATAAATAAAATAAAATGCTTGGTTTTATTAAAAAATATCTTAATATTAATTGCAATATTAATTACAATATTAATAATAATTTACATTTTTAATTAAAGTTGAAGTTTTACCGGAAATGGCAACAAATTAGCAAAATATATATAGTAAATTGAACGAAACGATCTAAACAATATAAGTTTGGTATGACTATCAAAATTTGAAGATTAAAAACGTTTTGTTTGAGAGTCCTTTAAGAGAGCAGTTACTTAAATTATTTAATTGAAATTTGTAGCGAGCGATAATACTGGCGAACCGGCTGGTCGCCAAAGGCGGCTAGTATTATAAATAACCAATAAACAGAAGTGTTTCGCTTCTTGGTAAGAAATTCGGTGGAATACCATAAAAATACGTAAATGAAACACTGCCGGTCTAAATGGCTTTATATCGTTTCAAATGCTTCTGATATTCCTTTTAAATTCTTATAAATATTCAAAATTCTTATATCTTATATTCTTATAAATA
>JAPMOR010094727.1:0-15575 GCA_026543865.1 Argiope aurantia | reverse complement strand
TTAATCTTGTAACTAAATTCAGAATATAGTCATTTTATCATCAGTTGTCCATCTCATCCTGTATGTGTTAAAACGCCCACAAACAACCTACAGTATTAATAGAAAATCATATTTGTGGAGGAGATGTACTCCAACGTCAAGAAACTGCAGCTAAATTAGAGAAAAGTGCACAACGGCAGTTGAAAGATTTCGGAAATTCTACTACCGAAACACTATTCTACTTGCAAGGCGGCAAGCACAAGCAGAAAAGAGAGTCGCTGCTATCTCTAAATGTCAAACAAAATATTTCAAATGGTAAGTATGAAGTGTAGTAAATACATTTGGAAGCCGCATTTGAATCAAATGCGTGCAAAATGCACTTCTACAGTTGTTCAGTGAAAATCATTTTACTATATTGCAAATACAGTCATTTACAGATAGTTTTATTCATATAGTGGTATAAACATAAAAAAACATAATTTTCAATTTATTTCAATTATTACTATTTTTTTAAATATACTTATTAATGTATCAAAATTTATTTAATATAATTTTTTTGTGTAAAAAGTGAGAGTTACTAATATTGTTACATTTATTTTTTAAACCTTCTTGAATGACCTTGAATGTACCTTTTTAGGAAAATATGTATAAAAAATATTTCTATCAATTACTTTCTTAAAGACAAAATGAAAATTCCTCCATTAATTTGTTCAAAAATTGCAAATTAAACTATTATTGGTAATTAAAATAAGAAACATTGGTATTCAATCAGTGCATGACAGTTCCATTAATGACGAAGCAGGAGTTGAAACTTTCATAGATTTTATTTTCACATATATTTGGACACGGACATTTCTAAGCTACCACACAAACACATCATGACACCAAGACGAGAGAGAGAGAATGTACATGTCGCCGCGTTGCCTTTTCTCCACCGGAGGGAGTAAAAACTCTAACATCTACCTCCCGGATGAAGACCTTCATAAAATTACATACTATAATTACAATAGAACAATAAATTCACAATAATATAAATTATACAATTAGTATAAATAAAATACAATTCTGATTATTAAATTCCATTATATATATATATATATATATATATATATATATATATATATATATATATTATAACTAAAACAAATAACAATAACATTAATACACTTCATTCCCATAGGGTAAAATAGCTATATCACGAACATTTCGTTTTAGGATATTACCATTTGGTAACTTAATATTGACTACTCTAATTTGGTTGTCATTACCGTGGAAAACTTCAGTAATTCTTCCTAATAACCACTTTGTTCCAGGTAAATTTCCATTTTTTATCAGAACAAGTGTTCCGAGTTTTATATCATTCTTATTGAATTTCCATTTGTAACGTTGTTGTAAACTGCAAAGATAATCGCGTTTCCATATGCTTTGAGAAAATTTTGTAATTTTTTGCCATTTTGATAATCAATTTTCATTTAAGTTAATTAACAATGGTTCGGCAATTCCATTTATTGGTCTGCCATCAAAAAATGACCAGGTGAAAACGTTTCAAAATCGTCGAATTCTAGAGATAGCGGAGTAAGGGGTCTAGAAATTAGGACGCCTTCAATTTCAGCAAAAATTGTTAGAAATTCTTCCAGAGTTAGTTTTTGATTTCCTAGTGCGCGTTTTAAATGGAATTTAAAGGATTTTACTCCGGCTTCCCAAATACCTCCAAAATTCGGGGATTTAGGTGGAATGAACTTCCATTCACGATTCTGAAATTAAAAATACACTTAAACATTGATCAGGAGAGTTGACAAGATTATACTGCCTTTTAAGTTCTTTGTTTGCACCGACAAATGTTTTGGAATTGTCAGTGAGAATTTTTGCACAGTTACCTCTCCTTCCAAAAGAAACGCTTTAAACTTGCAATAAAACAGTCGGACGTTTGATCTGTTACGAAAGGTGCAAGGCTTTAGTACATAAGCACATATAAATTACAACATAAACTTTGTTTAATATACCTTTTCTCTGATTTTTGAATTTTAAGAAGAATGGGTCAGCAAAGTCAATACCAGTAATGTTGAATACATGATTAGGGGTTACGCGATCAGCTGGTAAATCACCCATTAATTGGGATGTTAAAACGGGTTTGTTTTTCACACAAGTAATGCAATTAAATATCACCTTTTTACAATTATGTTTACCATTGATTGTCCAAAATTTCCGACGTACTTGATACAACAAAGCTTGTGCTCCCAAATGTAAATATTTCTTATGATAATGCACTAAAATATTGTAAGTTAAAATATGATTTGATGGTAACACAATAGAATATTTTGAATAAACATTTAATTTGGAATTTTTTAACCCGCCTCCCACTCTTAGAATATCATTTTCATCTAAAAATACATTTAAGGTTGACAGTTTACTTTTCCTTGAAACATTCTTGCCTCTTTTCAAATCTCTAATTTCTTCCTTAAACTTACCACATTGAACTATTCGGATTAATTGATTTTCTGCCTGAATCCTTTCATCAGCCGTAATGGGCCCTGCAGTCTTTGACTGAGAGTACCTGCAATTAGCTGAAAATCTAAAAATATATGAAATAATACGAATAAGTTTTACATAGTCATTTTTGATTTTGAGAAGTTTATCGAGAAAATTAACACAATTAGTTCCGGCTACAGGCATTACTAGGTTGCTCGCTAGAACATAGTGTTTCCTTAATTCATTTGTTACTTCAACTTCGTTGAATTCGCTGTTCACTGTGTTGTCAAGGCATAGATCTGGGTTAAACAACCAGTCTGGACCATGCCTCAAAACATCATCTTCCGCTAACACTCGGATAGACACTCCTCGGGTTAACTTGTCTGCGGGGTTCGTCTTTCCTCTGCAGTCATTCCACTTTTCTCGATTGGTTTTCTCCTGGATCTCCCGTACGCTATTTCTCACAGTCTCCTTCCATCGTAGAGGTCTCCTTTTATCCAATGAAGGCTGATTTTCGATTCCGACCAGAAGATGTAGTCAGATGTAATCCAGGGAAATGCTTGTTTTAAGTATTCTGCTAATCTGGCAGAAGCAAGGGCTCCCATGAGTTCGAGTCTGGGCAGACTCAATTTTTTCAATGGAGCTAGGCGGCATTTCTATGAAACTGGAGTTCATCTTTCCGTTGGTCACTTTCCTGAAGCAGGCCACACAACCATATGCCTTTGGGCTTGCATCGGAGAAAATGTGAATTTCAGCCATTGGAGTCTCTGCATCAAGGAAGTAAGGACGAGGCAAAGAAATCTGAGGGATAGTTTTTAACTCATCCAGCCACGACAGAAATGTCTCTTGAATGACCGGTGGTAGTGGTTCATCCCATTTCAGCTCCCGTTCCCAGGTGTTCTGTAGTAACAACTTCATTCTGACAGTAAAAGATGTTATCATCCCCAATGGATCAAATAGCATTCCACAGATGCTCAGAATCAATCGCTTCGAAAGATTACTGTCCTTCATCTTAGAAATTTGATGAATGTCTATGGTAAATTTATCGCTGATATTGTCCCAAATGAGTCCAAGAATTTTTAATGGCACACCTAATTCTTCGGATGTTTCACGACGGTCAACATTAGCTTGTTACCAAGCTTCATTTAGAACTGGGGAGTTCGTAGCCCATCTTCGAAGATTCATGCTGGCCTGACTTAGAATGTAAATCATTTGTTTGCTCAATTTTATATCTTCGGAAACGCTTGACGTATCAGCTGCTAGGTCATCTACGTACAAATAGCTCAACATTTTACATGCTTATTCATATTCACTTCCGAATTTTTCTAAATGAAGTTTAATAACTGCGGCAAGTAAGAATGGGCTGCATTTCACTCCAAAGGTGACTCTTTTTATATTGGATATTGTGAGGGCTGAAACGGAGATTAGGACAATCCCCTTTCATCCATAAGAATTTTAAAAACTGCCTGTCTTCCTCGGCAATCCCTACTTCTAAAAAAGCGCGCTGAATATCTGCACTAAATGCAATTTTGTGTAACCTAAACCGTAACAAGATTTCAAGTAAATCAGGATTTAAGTTCGGTCAGCTCTCTAAACAATCGTTTAATGATAACGCGCCTTTTCCCTTTGATGATGCGTCAAAGACAATCCTAACCTTTGTACTATCCTTCCGTTCTCGCCCTACAGCATGATGTGGAAGAAAATAACCTGTGTTTATATTTTGGTCTAAATTCAAATCTACTCGTTCTATAATACCTTCTCTTAAGTGTTCCTTAATGATGTCATCGTATTTAACAAATAATTCTTTGTTTCTATCTAATGTTTTGCTTAAACCGAATAAACGACGTTTTGCAATCTCATAATTACTGCGTAATGCCTTATTATCCTCCTTCCATAACAAACGAGTTTCGTATCTTTTGTCTTTATACGTCGTATTTTGTTGAAACGATTTTAAAGTTTCTTTATCCGAAAGAGACACTTCTTTATCCGCATTTGTCTTAATCGTTTCTAATAACCACAAATCTTTTTCTCTATCAAAGCTCGATTCCTCACCCTCGACGATCAAATGGTTAGCAGATATCTCCTTACAATCAATTCTCATCTCCTTTCCCACTAGCAAATATCCTAAAATACTATCGGCTGCAATCAATCTTTTACTAATCCTTATATCCCTTTCGCCTAAAATCTCTGAAATATAATCCGAACCAATCATGACATCAATCCTCTCAGACTAACATCTGCTAACTCAATTCCCTTTTCCAACGCTATGTTACTAACAAACTGCGATGGAGTATGAATTTTCGCCGAAGTAATCGAGTCAAAAACAACCGCTTGTATTTCAACACACCGAGTCGGGTGTTGTACATTCCTTAACGTAATCTCCACTATATAGTAAACACGACTCTCAGGGGTTTCACTTCCGAAAGTGTGAATAGCTAGAACTTCCCTGTCCACTGTTTTCAATCCCAATTCCTCGACCACCCCACTCAAGAAGAAAGATTTATTGGCCCCGCAATCCAACATGCAACGCAGGTGCGTCTTACACCCCCTTCGCCCGTTCACCACAGCAGAAAATGTTTGAATTAAAACTGATCCAGGGATCTATTTTTTCTTTTATTTTGTTCAGTGCTGAAAGATATCAGGGTAGAAGCGGTATTATTTTCTTTGGGGATGAGAGTCCCTTCTTCAACTGGAGGGGAAATATTCTTAGTTACGGTATCGGGTTGCGATCCTTCGTAAATTAAGGAATTATGCGAAAAAGAACCACAGAGCTTACATTGATAGTTACTATAGCAGAATTTTCTTATGTGATTCTGAAAACCTATAAAGCATTTTCCCTTAGCCATTAACGATTTTTTATTTTCATTAATATTAACTGAGCAATCATGGCTCATGTGTTTTTCAGTACAAAAGATACATTTTTGATTACTCATTCTGTCATCGGAAGAAGGATAATAGTTTCTTTTTGGATTAAATTTACGATTCGATTCAGATTTATGGTGAAATGAATCAGCGTGTGTCGTTAAGGCATTCGTATGCGAAGAATATTTATTTTTTTAACCTTGATCAGGTTTGCTTCTAAAAGAATACTCCTTTAAATTAGAAATTTTAGGATTTGCTAATAATAAAGAAGCTTCCCTGCACTCTACTTCTGTTCGTAAGAATTCTACTAAATTAGTGATATCGAATAATTCACCTGCCCTACGATGACGATTATGGTTTTAATTTAATTCTTCGGGTAGCTTTTGTAATATTACAGGACACAATAGGTTACTATAAGTACCTGTAGCTACATTTAATGATTGCAACGATCTAATTTGAGTTTCTATTGCATCATACATTTTTCTTAAGCCTGTTACATTTGAGCAAGTTTTTACTGGATCAATCAATAAAAGTTTATGCATGTGAGAAGATATGATTATATCTGTTCGGTCAAATCTTTCTTTTAATAACTGTATCGACGCATCATAATTTTTCTCAGTTAATGAAAATCCTGATACAGCATTTAAGGCAATTCCACGAAGATACATTTTTAGATAAGTAAATTTCTCAATTTTTATTAATGAATCATTTTTATGAATCGCAACTTCAAAGGAATTCCAAAAATCTATAAACTGACTGCAATCGCCATGAAAAGTTTGTATATTTAATTTCGGTAAATTAACACTTTGATTTCTTAAGGGGATAACATTTTCCGCATTATTTGCAACTGGACTGTTTGTCCTAACTTGTGGATTATCCCTCAAATTTTCTATTTGTCTTTCTAGCGTAGATATTAGTTCGATTGCTTTGTCTTTGTAATCTTCGTATAACTCAATTTCTCCTTCCATTTCGCTTAAGTCTATAATTAATTGAATACTGTCATCCATGCTAATTAAATCCTTCAATTTTTCCGTGAGCTGAGCTTTTAAACTCACAAGCTCATTAAGTTTTGTTTCTTTCGTATATTCATTACACATTTCTCTGCTTAAGAAATTTTTTATTTTAGTTAAAGGTTTCGTGAAGATAGTTCGTAATCCTTTCCTTTTTTCCTTTAATCTATTAATATACATTTTAAACTAAATGATTCAAAAACGCTTAGAACAAATAATAAATGTGCCCACCTCTGGTTTCAGCTCCTCACTGCGTTTCCTCCAAATTGTCGTGCTTTCCAAAAAAATTCCAATTTCCAAATATCACGTCCAGGGTACACCACGATTTTCAATCAGTGCATGACAATTCCATTAATGACGAAGCAGGAGTTGAAACTTTCATAGATTTTATTTTCACATATATATGGACACGGATATTTCTAAGCTACCACACAAACACATCATAACACCAAGACGAGAGAGAGAGAATGTACATGTCGCCGCGTTGGCGTCTCGAATACATCTGGTTAGTGGAACAGAATTTTCCCTTTTCTCCACAGAATTTTCCCTTTTCCGTTTTCTTTCAAAACTCTAACAATTGGGTCCAGTTTTGCCTGAATAGGGTGTTTGCAACTCGAAATGAATACAGAAGTAGGATTAAAAGAGATTTTAATCGTATATCGTATTTAGAGATCGTATTTAGAGAAATACTAGATATATTACAATCAACAAATTCAAATCGCAATGCCTTTAGTTGTCTATAAATTAGAAATAGTTGACTATGTATAGTAACAATGAGATATATCAGGACCAAGGTCATACGGAAGAGGTTAAAAAAAAGTTACAAAGTCAAATATCAAACTTTTTAAGGCCACAGTAAAGCTTGTACAAACTTGAATAGTTTTTAACTGTTTATATATATATATAGTAAAGGAATAAATCTTTGATCATTTTTGAAAACTAATTGTATTCACAAATTCTGTACTTAGATGCATTAATTACAGATACGAAACTGATGAACATAACCGTAAATACAGAATCAAGCTAATACAAATGACACTGCAGAGTGACAATCCGTCTAAACCATCTAATGTCAACGAACATAATGGTTACGTATGGAACTGTAAATACTCCAAATTTGGCTTAATTCCAATGAGTGTGCTTCGTAAACTGTTTTAACACTGATAATAAGTTTCGAGGATTGCCATCGTTAAAGGAAGCGAAAGAGTTAATATAACAGCTTGTGTCCATCCAGTAGAAAGTTGGAATGCAGCCAAATAAGTAGCGAGTCAGTCACCTAGAACTTAGTTTAACCCTGCTGGGCCTTTAAATTGCGACAAACACTTAAAACTTTTCGTGTAAAATTTGACCCAGGATTAATTTGCTCACTTACTGAGAGCACAATATATAACAAAGGATAAAAACTAAAAAAAAAAAAAAAAAAAATGTAACATGCAGAAACAAAGTGATATTAAAGATATGATTTTTATTATAAAGATTTTTATTTATGATTGATAAACCACCCTGATTAAAAATTTTAATGTTTCTAGAATCTTTGACAATAGTGAGATCAGGACTGTAATCATGTAAGATAATACGGTCTTAATTTGGAAAATGATATCTATATATTATGGTAACATATTAGTTGGAACATATTAAAAAAGCATATTATTTGGTACGTATTATATAGTACAAATAATATGCTTACGTTTTCAAAATAAAAAATAAAAAAAATATACTTCGAATGTAAGTTTAATGCCAAGTTGTTAAATATGAAATATCTCCGTCACCTTCTACACACTGTTCTGGATAATGTTGCTGGTTTGAAGAGGAATTTTGAAAATCCACGTATTACAGTGTCTGTTAATTAGTTTTGTTGCCACTTTTATTCAACACACAACGCCCTCTTTTCTTGGTAACTGAGCCAGTCTTTTCACCTGTAATGTTTTTGTTTCTTTTCTTTTGCTCTCATGCCTTTTTCTATTGCCTTTGAAAACGTACCTCCGAGCAATGTTCCCAAGCTCCAACGTACAAGGGAAAAATCAAGTGGTTCTAAAATGTTTTGGTGGTTCCATACTGTGTTATTTTATGGTGAATTCTGAGTTTTCAAGGAGAACGTAAATATTAAGAAATATCCAATAGGCAGATTTAAACAGCTAGTGACCATCTGTTGGTTTTCCTTTTCACATTGTAAGTTAATAACACTTTAGTAAAACTATCTACTGGTCCTTAAACTACATTGTAGTCAAGAATGGTACTAGATTTTTTTTAGTGTTTCTTGTGGAGTCATCACGATGAACATTGCTTTATAATAACATGCACTAGTTCGTCTTCGGTACATAAGACAAATATTATGCCCTTAATGAAGGCAAATATCACATCACGGATTTCAGTTAGCTTGAGTTCCAGAGAAATGAAGATATTTTTTCGTATAGTTCTAATCATTGTATCATTTCTTTGGAAAAGTGAAGATACTGGTAGTACTACTCTTCTTCCTCTTACAAATGAAAGAAAAATGTAAACGTTTATTCAAAACAGAAAAACTATCACGTGTAAATATTTGCCTGGTAGTAAATTATCCAATAATCAAATGCCGTCTGCACAGACGAAAGTTACTTTAATCGTGAAAGAATATTATTATTTCTGAAACGGTAAAAATCCATTCTGCTTACAAGAGGCTCAGAATTAGTGGTGAAATTCTATTAAACAAGTAGTGACCTTTTTAGAAATTCTTTGGTGGGCTCCATTTTGTACAACAGTATACTAAATGTTTAACGATATATTCAGTTGCTTTATTGGGAATATATCTGAACTACTGAATGAATTGGATATGGCAACACAGACTCAATAGATATGTTTTTTGTTGCTGTTGGAAGTATGGAATTATTTAACTACTGACAACTATTTCTAAGAAACAACTATTTTGTTCAAAAGGCCTGAAACTATGAATTAGATAGCATTTGCGCAAGTATTATTTTAAAATTGCAACTTTATATAATTGTCGAAAATGTTTATTTTGAACAAATTTTTATGCACTTCAGTTAATATTTTTTCTAACAATTTTGTAATAAAGGTAATAATTTGGGTTTCATTTCCTGATTCTTCTTTTAAATAAATTTTTGTGAAATATGTATTATCCTTAAAAATTATACCATTCAGAGGTATAGATGAATGTTATAATAAATTTGCTTTTTAATATTTCAGTAACTTTTACAGATAGAAGCATGAAAGTTTATGCTTCTATAGATGATATAGGAACTTTTGAAGAAGTAAAGGCATTTTTACTTCTTCACAATTTTTATCTATAGAACCATACAAAATGTAATTTTTGTATTATTTTCTCCGTTTACAAAAGTCAAAGTATTTTCTTATATTTCGGTACTTTATTTGATGACAAACTTTTGAATATAAAGCATATATTTAATTACAATAATTAAAGAAATAAACTTTTGTTCAACTTCTGGTTCACCATATATGCACTGACAGGGAAAAAAAATCCCAAAACCAAGAAACACTTGTGTTAGATACACAAAATTTGATGAGCATGTTTATACATCTGAAAGATGACATCGATTCAAATTTCACGCTTCGCGCATAAGTGTGGCACTAGTAGTGCCACTCAGAACTTGCAAATCAAGTTTGTTTTAAATGCGCACTCTAAAGTTCGTGAGCGTTATTTATCTTTGAAATTTCATGTATTGAGTTGAATACATGCCTTTAAGAAGATGCCAAGAATGCCTTTAAGAAGACGAAGAAACCCTTATCCACCGCTCACCGAGTTTGAACGAGGTCGTGTAATAGACCTGCGAGATCACCAGATCTGTCTCCAATTGAGCACGTATGGGATATCATTGGACGACAACTCCAGCATCATCCACAGCCAACATCGACCGTCCCAGTATTGACAGAAGAACTACAACAAGCATGGAACTCCATATCACAAAGTGACATTCGGCGCCTGTATGACACAAATGCATGCATGTTTGCAGGCTTGGATTCAAAATTCTGGAGGATGCACCGGCTATTAATGTAACATCATTTCACATTTGAAATGCATTTTCTTGAGCTTAAATTAACCTGTGATCTTGAAAATTTAATCAATTAAACATGTTAATTAGACAAATGCATTGTTCAAATTTCATTACTCTACTATAATTTCTTTTCTTTTTTTTAGTGTTGGAATTTTTTCCGTTAGTATAGTTGTAAAAGCAAAAATAGTTGTTTCTTAGAAATTGTTGTAAAGCTGTAATTAAAAAAAAAAATGGCAAATACTTCTTACTTCCCTTTGAAATAATACTAAGAAATTATTGAAATGGGGTGATTGGTCGAAAAAGAAGCAGAAGACCGGTCACCTATCTCTATTATTACAGACTCTATTATACATTACAAAACACAATATGTGTACTTTTCCACTTCATTTCAATATCCTTGGGACGAATTTAAATGAAAATATGTGATTTTTTTTTCAATTACTCATTTAAAGTAGTGTAAGTTTAAATAAATTTTAATTTGTCCCTTTCTGTTGAGTGTATATTTATTTTCTTTAAAGGCAGAAAATAAATTCATCAAAAAACATGAAATGTGGTAATGAAATTTCAACTTATTTCACTGAACATATTGTGTTGTTAAAGCTGCTCTCTAATTGAACACTCAGAGTGATAATTGCGCTTTTCGTGAAAAGAAGGAAAGAATCCTTTAGTTTCATAGACCAAAATTGAATCTTATGTTCAATCATATACAAATCTTCAAAGTATGGCAAGATTAAAAATTTTCTTTCTAAAGATTTAGGATATTAACATTCCTAATCCGCTTTATTTTCAGAACAGATGGCGTTTAAACGAGCATTCTCCGTTGACGCAAAATTTAATTCCCTTGTTTTAATATTTTAAATTTAACATATAATTGGGTTAAATTATGCTCTCAGTCAATCCTTGGTATAAAAACTCTCCATAAGGCACGTTGGGACGATGTTAAAGAACCAAGCAATTTTAATGAAACATTTCTAGCATGCTTATTTAACTAAAAATGTTGAACCCTAATTTTTCCTCATAGATTGGGCCGGCCTGACGATGCAAAAACGATATGAATTTTCCTATACTATATAATCATTCGAAAAAGAAAAGGGAAAATTCAAACGAATCAACGAAAATCAAATATAATATGAATGCAAGATAATTATCCAAATAATACAGCACAATATAATCCATCAATACAATAGAATTGAAGAAAAATACGAAAAGAAATGAAAAATTCAATGTTTTTTTTTTCCTCCTATCTTTGTATCTGAGAAGTATATCATCAATAAAATAATATAAATTAGCGTCATGCGTTTTTAATATGAGTTGTTCATTTCTTTTTCTCAGAAGGTTTTAATGAAAAAAAGACTTGAAAAACTCAGACACTCAAGTAATATGAAATCAGAATCTGTCTAATTATAGAATAATTACTATCTTCACAAAGAATTTGAATGGAAAAGACTAAAAATAAATGTTTTATAAACTAATTCTAGTAACCATTTTGGAAAAAATAGTTTCTCTCTTTTACTCAGAGATGGCAGCACAAAGCTATGAATTAAAAGCCCTTGAACTTCAATATAAGAAAAGATTTCATGCAATAAAGGTGGAGAAAGAGAAATAAGAACTCTGTTGCCATTTTTCACATTTATTGGCTTTAAAACATAAAATCATCAAAATAATTATATTTATTTATTTCATGTTGTCATCATTAAGAATTATAAAAGCATAAGATACAGATACAAAATAACTCGGAACCGTAATTATTATAATTATAATTATTTTATAATAAACTTTCGAGGTTATTGTTTTGTTTCTGCTGATATCTATTGAAGTTTTGTATTCTTCTCCTATTATTTTTTGGGCCTTTCGGGTCATGAATTTTTTTCTAGATTTCAGGATTTCTGCAAGAAGCGCTTTTTTTTTTCTTTTTTAATTCATTGCCAAAAGTTTATTTTAAAAAATAGTTCATTTCTAATCTTAAGTTTTTATTTATTATGATATTTTCATTATGGTTTTAAAAAAAAGAAAAAAGAAAGGGGAAAAAAAACCCCACCTAAGTCGTACTCGGGAGTAAAACAAGGACACGTTGATTTCATCAAACCTCTCTATATTAAATGAATCGAGTTTCTTTAAGTAATATCAATAATAATTTTAGACAGTATTATATAGATAATTTTTATTCAAAACGTTCATATAGAATTTCACCGTGAAGAAATTTACCTTCTATGAATAGATTTAACAACATTTATACAATAATAATAAACATTCTAATTTGTACATCATGTAGAGCTTTCATATAGTCTCAGAGTAGCACATATTGAAATGTGCAGTGTTCATTTTCTTATTCTAAGAGTACATTCTTCAGTTCTTTTCTTTTTTCAATGTTATTATTTTCTGACTAGAATAAAGTATTTTTTAACCATTTATGTTGATGTCAAAACAAAACCGTAAAAATATGGTATTCCGATATAAAAAGTAATTCTTATTTTAATCATATTTATTGATAATTTAACTTTCAATGAATATCCAAGAATTTATTTTTGGGAATACTTTTATGCCTCAATTTCTTAATAATACTAATTTCTTTATAATTCGATCAAAAATTATTTTTTACTCGTTATTCTAATAAAATTGTATTTTTTTTATTTTCTAATTTTGTGAACTTTAATCATTTTATAATTTTATAATGTCAGCATCATAAAGTCTAGGAACAAGTAATGCTCAAATTAATTTCCAAATGACACTGCTTGTGTGATATAATTTTTTTTTATTCAATTAAATGATAACTAAAAACTCAAAAGTATTCAAAATTATCTAGATTTTTAATTTTTTAAAATTTTAAAACTCTGCAATATGTGAAATGAAACATTTGTAGAAACAAGGAACTGAAGTAAAAGTGTTTAAATTTGGCTTTGATGCAATTTACTCAAAATTTTGCAAAGATCTGCAATTGCGATCGATGTAAGAACCTTTTACTGAAATAGAAATCATTGTCTCTCGTACTTATTAATTATTATGTTCATATAATTATAGAATTTTAAAAAAAAACCTAAAAGTTTTTTAAAGATTTTTTTCTTTCCGACTCAGATATTTATCTAATGCATAATTATTCATTAAAATAATAATAATTAAACTGATAACAGTACTTCGTTATGTTCAGATTGAATGCGAGAATGTGGATAAAATGAACAAAGACTGTTAAATAATTACCAATTAATAACTCGTCTATTTTTAAAAGTTAAAATTTTAATATCTGGATCATAGAGAAACGAATACACAAATCAATACATTTGAGAAGGATGAATGAAATTTCATCTTTTCCTCAAAGATGGCAGCCCTAAACACTTCAAAAAAGATAAATCTTGAGATATGTAAAATATTTCAGACATTACCATAATCAATTGAATGAGGTTATTAAATACACACCTTTAGAATTTTAATTGTTTTCACTCTAAAAGTCATATTAATACAAATGAAATGAATGGCTAAATTTTAGTAATATTCGGAATCTTCTTTTTCAAATTCTTTCTTCGTAATTTGAGAATAAGTATATATGCACAAGATTCTGTTACAGTCAGTTCATAATTTCATGAAAATCAGATGGTATTCATAATACATTTTTACAAACCTTTAAAACTTGACCCTTTTTTAAATTGTCATATTGTAAATCAGGATAATTATTTGTCTCCTGATGATTACATGGATCACAAAATCTGAAATTTTGCATCCCTTCACCCAGGAACCTTATCACCCTCTGATGAAATAAAATAATCATTTGACATGGAAAACTATCAATATCTCCAAACAATCTCTTCTAGTGTGAATACAAATCAAGTTCTTAGTCAAATTCTACCAGCGATGCAGGCTATTATTAGTGGCATTTGTATATATAATTACATGAAGTGTAAAAGTTGAATCATTAATTATTCATTAGGATGATGTGAATAATTCATATTTTCTGACGCAGAAATGCTGCATTTGGTACAGACAGATGATAAGAGAAGAATCATTTAAATCTGACCACACCTTCCGAGTGCATCAAACGTCTAAATATTCGAAAACTTAAGAATTTCACTGCTTTATAGTAATTTCTTGAAGTTTTGCTTCATATTGTAAATAGAAGTTGCCATCGATGCTACTACATAAGATGTTACTGCATCCGATCTTAATAGGTATTTATGGAAAAAAAATGCAACATTTTTACAAATTTTAAATAATTTATAATTTTCACTTTACTTTAATAATCCATCATTTTTATATTTGAAATGCTTTACAGACAGGTATAAGTGTAGTTTTTAACTTTATATGTTTATAAAAATATCATCTCACAAGCTTTATTGTTTCAAGCTTTATTTGTTATAGCTTCTTAATCTACTGTCAGCAAATCAATCACTCGAAGTTTTTTACACATTTTTAGATCTTACCAACTGATTCACAAAATTTTCCTCTGGCGGTTATTTCCCACTCCAAGTGGTCAAAAAGGTGATGAAAAGGCCACTAAGTGAAGTTATACAAACAGACAGATCCTTGCAATAGTCCTATAATGAAGCTTTCCAATAATATCATCGCAGACAAAGACATCTTGAGAAATACTCGTATCAGTGCTTTTGGCATCTTGAATAGACAAAGCCAAAAGAAAGCGAATCGGGTGTATCGATGACTGAATAATATTATGTTTCCCTTCTACGACAAGATTCTTTGTCATCTCAATGTAGTTCAAAATTATAATGCTGCCTTCAAAGGAGTCCTAGAGCTGATTTAAAATGAGAAGAAAAGGTACGGGCCCCTAATAATCTTCTAATCTAGCTTAATGGCTAGAATTGATTTAAAAAGTTTCTACTTCAGGGCTCACTTTTCCTCTTACATATGATTTTTAGCATTGCTGTCTCACTTGTATCTTAAACTCTAATTATAAAAATCCGTGCTTCCCCTGACGTTAGATAAGTCTTTATTAAATGACGGGAATATTGTTAAATTTCAATACAGATCCATTACACACTTATAGGAAGATATATCAAAGAATTTTAATGTTTAGATTTTAAATTCCTTAGTACTTCCTCTGAAGTTTAGTTTTTTCTTGGTTGTAAGATTTCCTAAGACTAAAATACTTATCATGGTATTGAAGAACTAGCAGTCTTATAATAGAAAGGCTAGAGATTGGTGCCTATATATATATATATATTTATTTAATAGCTGCAGATATTGATGCTTGTCACTGATAAACTGATAAGAAACTTGGACACACACACACACACACACA
>JAPMOR010094722.1:34404-44436 GCA_026543865.1 Argiope aurantia | reverse complement strand
TTTATTTTTGCAGTTAACGAGTCCACTCATTTTTGAACAGTCAGCCAACCAGATTTTCTTTGATTGAATTTCGTTTAAAATTTGAAAGAAACTCAAATTTGGTCGAAAGTTTATTTAATAATGTTCATCTGTTTATTTCAAGCCATTTTAAGTTATTGTTTTTGAAAACAACGAAACAGACAGACAGATATAACGTCAAAAATATGGCTTTCAAACCTATGTAGGTGTGAAACATTGAGATCTAGAACATTGTCATATTCTTAAGGTCGAATTTTTTGACGATTACAATAATTTTTATATACCTCGCACACGAGAAAATAAAAACATGGATAAATTAAACCAACATGATGGAATTGCGTGATATATGTTTTGACCTATAAATTTCTTATCGAACAGATTCCAACTTGTTGTGCATGTTTAAAAGTAATCTATGATCCAAATACATACACTAAGTGGCGTCAAAAATTCATAACTTCTATGCCCATGCTAATAAAGATGATGAAAGTGAAACTAAGGTTTAATAACTTCTAAACGGTTTAAGTAATACATAGCACCTCTTCATGCCCCTGCAACTATAACCTACTGGTTATTTAAACAGTGTAATGAGCATAAAGTGGGGGAGACATCGAAAAAGCTCCTGTTCTATCCATTTCTGTGGGTATCGCTCAAAGGTTTAAATAACAACAGCTGATTACCTTTTTAACATACTTTATCTAAATATCATTTGTCATTCTATAGAACGTCTAAATATTACATACATTGTCTAAGGAAAATGTATAAATATTCTCCGACTTCACACTTTGTCTAAAAGCTCTGGGATTCTATAAAGTGCCTATTTATTCCCTATAATCCAACGTTTTATATATTGCCAGATACGTATACGGTCTTAAGTTCACGTCAGTGATAAAAAACGAATCCGCTGTATTCGTTATTAATTAATAATTTAATTCGTTATTAATTATTGTTTTCCTCTTATATTTGGAAAAAAATGAGTCTGTTCACTTCGCTTGTTCATAAAAAGTTTTAGGAAAATAACATTCCAATTGTTAATGTTTTTATTAAAGTTTTTTTTCTTTTGATATCCTTTCTTCCTACTAAAGAGGATTGTTTGACCTAGTTAACAAATAAATTGCAAGTCACGGTGCAAATTCTATACAATGACTTTGCACTTTTAAAATCTAAAAAAGGCAGCGATAGTGACTAGAATACGAATCATTAGCAAAATGAATATTTATAAAATCCTTCACAAATGTTTCGATTTCCCATATTATCTCCTATAGAATGATTAGGTTGCGAACAAAGGCCGCGTGGTTTTAATCATACAAACACGCTTCTTCCGGTATCGGAGGCGGATTTAAGTAATTTGCTGTTCTAGACAGTACACATTAAGAGATCCTTCTTTTAATAAACTAGTTAATTTAGTTTGGAATTTAAATTTGCATTAATGTCGATGATTTATTTTCATTTTTTCCGTAATTTTTGAAAATTTATACTTTTATTTATATCAACTCATGACTGCGTTGCATACATATTTTGGATAATATTTTTTTAGCAGACGCTCGGTGTTTAAAAATACTGGAATAGAATATAATGAAACAGATAAAAGCAGGTTATCAGTAAACTTGACAAAGTGTTTAATATTTTTATAATAGAATAATTCATAGAATTTGTACAAATTTATTTATTTGGCAACTGAGCTAATGTTATTTTAAATCGACTTGCATGTGGTACAAGACCTATAACAGGCCACTCCAACCCACCCGAAGGCACACGGGCAATCTGAATGACCGAGCCGCCGCAAAAGCAACATTGTCGGGAATTGTGATTGAGACCTAAGGGCCATCACCGACTCTGATAAAACCATTCCCTTGGGAAGGACGTCCCTTCATCGATGGGAGGCAGTCAACTCCCACCTTTTTCTATACCCACCAGGGCGACGAGAACCAACCACCATACCAGAGACTTCTCGTCCTCAGTTATGAGGTGCCCCCAATGGGTGGCACGTGGCATAAGACAGCTGCCTACACTATTTAATAGATAAAATTTATTATGTCCGAGATCATATAGGTTCTCTAGCGCTCAGTACTAAAATTGTGCTTCGCAACAGATTTCATATAAAAAATGATGAACTATTTCTTTTTGTTGTGTCCTGAATGCTTTGATTTATCTTTCAACAATACGTATGGTCTTTCCTTATTTTAATAATTAAGCTTTTTTTCCCCTATTTTTCGTACTTTTGTTCGCATTTTTTTATCTTTAAATAAAATGAAATTGAAAGTATTTGGCAAATACAAAGCGAAAATATTGAAACCGTTAAAAATTTTACCCCGTTATTTTGTAGATTTCCACATTTTAAATCTTCCTTAGATCCAATCCTTAGATTAGCATCCTTAGATTAGCAATCTTCCTTAGATTAGCATTTTTGAAAATATATCTGTCAATCTGTGAGCAAAGCACGAAAACGCAACAAATTATGGAAGCGGAATTCAGGATAAAGCTTTAATATTAAAGAAATACTTTATTTAAAATTTTGGACGAGATCTGATGGTGCAATAAACTAACGGAACAATAACATAAGCATTCAAATAGTTAAATTGAGGAAATAAATTATATCGATTTATTAATAGAATTTCTTCAGATTTTGAATTAACTCAATCAAACTGTCAATTGCCTTTCCATCAGTCTATATATTCATGTCTATGTGAGTGCAATAATTTAGAAATGTTATGACAAATGACACTCGATGGATGGTCTTGATAGCAACATGTTGTTGTGCTGTGACTTATGGCACTTTAAACGCCAGCTGACAGTTATCTGTCAGCGATTTAAGCCGAGTGAGCGTTTCTTGTTTTTTCAGTAAAGCCAACTAGGATCAAGAGTACGACTTGGCTACTTCATGCGTCACATTCGTTTGTACAAACCCATTTTACATGGGGGCACATTCACATACCTGACAGATAGAATACAGAAGAAGAACAACCATGCCTGAACCGGGACTCCTAGAAAGAAGACATGCTACCCCTATGTCAGACGGCTTGATAACACCATTGCAGATCTAAATGAAATTTTGAAGTTAATCAGTGAAAAGAAAGAAAGACTTCCAACATTTATACTCATTTTCTTTATTGTATTACGAAGCACAAAGCGCGCCATATTATGCTAAAATATACGAAAGTCGATGGGAGAATGATCATAATGGCTCCGTTTTCACTCTTCAATGGAGCGCGTTCTTGAAGTTAAGAAACACATTTGAATGAATAAAAGAAATTTTTTTTAGCATTGTCCCCTCGTCTTTTTTCTATACTAATATAATACACCGCTTTTTATATTTAGCTACAAACTTTAACGATGAGAAAAGGAATATGCATTCTAAACAAATATATAATACTACTGCTAAAGCCATAAACAAGATCTCAAAGGTTTTTGAATTTAGTTAGCTATATAATAGATTTTGATTATAATTATCTGGGATGTGACGATCAATCGGCTGTACTAATCAAAATGGCGAAAAAAGGATCTCTCGTATCTAAATACATAAAGAATATGCTGGTTCTAGCGATCAACAATTCATTTGTAGTGATCAATTTTGATGTCCAAATGTCAAACATTGATATTTTATTAAGATCATTTAATTAATGATGACTCTGATTAATTGAAAAGAAAACAGACGTTTCTAAAGAAATTTGTGAGGCTTGGGTCCTCGTTGAGAAAATGGGAGACAGCTACAAATGGAAGAATTTGTTATTCACGATTGAATCGGAGAGATAATGGCTTACAACACTAGAGCAAACCCCGGGGGGCACCTCGGAATGAGGATGAGATGCTTCCGGCATGGTGGTTGGATCTCGCCACCCTGGAGGGTACACTAATAGGTGGGGGATCTGACTCCTCCCATCGATGACGGGACGTACTTCCTTCGGGAAGGGTTGTACCGTGGCCGGTGACGGCCCTTAGGACTCAACCACAGTTCCCGCCAATTGCTGTTGCGGCGGTCCGGTCATTCAGTTTTATGGTTTAAATCCGTGTGCCTTCGAGGCGGGTCGGAGAGTTAGATGATTGACTTACAGCACGAGAACTATGATGATAAGAAAAGCCAGAAGAGAAACCGCCATAAACCATCGAGACTTTACAAGACTTTCGACCCGATCCGACCAATACCGTGTTAAATCTTTTTCTGAACATTTTCCAAAGAATTCTTGGAGACTCAACAATCTCTCTAACTTTTTAAAAAATTTACAAATCAAATATGTATGAATATTTTTTCAATCCTGAACATTAGGCTGATTTTTCTGTTCCTAATTAACACGAATAAATAATACAATTGATACAGTGCGATCCATTTTGTATTATTTGTGTCCTACAGAATTGTATCATTTTAAACGATTTCTGTTATTCTAATCATTTGTTTGTAGCGATCACTTTGGCTTGAAGTCAAAGTGATCCCTACACTGTATTAATGGCCATTTTGAAGTGATTTTAAGGATATTCTGAGACGCACTTCGTAATTTTGGGCTGAAGTTAGATGATGAAACGACATTTGAGCTAGCGGCTCACGCAGTTCTCTAAAATTCCATGCCACACCAGCTGGAGATATTTGTCTCCGATGGATAAAATGTGCCTCAAACTAACTTTTACAACAATTATCCGATAGACTGAGGGCCGCGGTGACCTGGTGGTAAGGTCTCGGTTTCGAAACTGGAAGGTTTCAGGTTCGAGACCCGATTCCACTGAAAAACCGTCGTGTAAGGGGATCTGTTGCGCCTTAAATCCGTCCTGACCAAACGTCCTCCTGCTGGTGTGGTGTGGAGACGGGGGGGGTGCCATGTCAGGTGTTGTCCTCATCATCTGACCGTGGTTCAAAATTACGAGGTCCGTCCCAAAATAGCCTTAGTGTTGCTTCAAACGGGACATTAATATAACTAAATTAAACTAATCCGATAGAATGAAGTTTAATCAAGGCTGCAGAAATCTAGCCTGAAGCCAAAAACAGCCTTCCCTGAGGCAATTTATTGTAAAATCGCATAGCCAAAAGAAATGCATCAAACTGTAGAAATCGAATTTCTTTATTAATAAATTGCTTTGTTTTGTATTCTTCGTAAAAGAAAAAGTAATAATAATAAATACAAACTTGAATCTTTGCGGCATTGGAATTATATCTCTAACACAAATTCTTGTAAAACTGCCGCGGGAGCATTCATCCTTTATAAGCCTGTTGTTTATAATTCATGAAACGCTGTCAAGTAAATAAAGGAAAGGAAAGCAATAGTAGCCAGAATATGAATATGAATCATCATCCAGATATAAAAAAAAATAATAAATAAAAAACTCTTTTTATATTATCTCCAAAAAATATCTAATAGGCGAAGAACAAAGGCTGACTGATGTCCACGGACACTCAAAAATCCCTTCCGGAAATTCAAATTCTTGCAGAAAGTATGATGCCAAGGCTTAGAATTAAAAAACAGTCCTCACGAACCGATTTCCAGTTCGGGTTGTCATACTCATCTAAGGTTTTAATAAGGTCCCTTCCATTTTTGGGTGCCAAACTGTTTTGATCGAATTACCCTGGGAATGGCAGGCGGAAAACACCTTCCGAAAGTTCAACAAACCTGTCGACTGGAAGGTTTGACTCATATTCAAGGCCGCTGGTATCTGTTACAGTAAATCCATTAAGGAAAAGTCGGCGAGACGCGGGGTGTGTTAGCGCGTGCAATCTGCTACATGATCAGGGAAAAAACATGAATCCATTTCGTCTGGCGATGATATCTCACGCCACTAGTAATTTCTGGATAGAGTAATTTGATATTTGCATTTTTGTTTACACAGTTTAATTCATATTTTTTTCGATCATGAATAAGATGAATGTGCTTTTCCATTCCGTATAATTTTCTTTTTTTCTCAGAACTGAAAATAGTTTCCCCTTCCCCCTCTTTTATATTACTCTTCATTTGCATATTTAGGGCCCCATTTCAGAATTTTATGGTATGTGTAAAAGATCTATTTTTAGAAAACCATAAGTTGATTATTACTGACCTGGTTTTAAATTTTATTATGGGAAAAAAGTTTAAAAAATTAAATTTAATAAAAATATGAAATAAAATTTAATAAAAAAATTAATGAAAGTAAGTCTGTACAAATTAAATCCCCGCTTTGCATTCATCTCTCAACTTTAGTGTTTTTCATAATATACTCCTTTATACGAAATTCAAAAATCTAATTGTCTTTAAAGATTAGATAATTACATATAATTAAAGATATCTTTAATTATTTTACTGTGAAAATGGATATGGTAATAAGAGAGATAGCTAGTTAAGAAAATCTATGCAATAATAAATTTAATAAATCAAATAGAGTAGGGGAGCTTTATTTTTATAATATTTTATTTCACAGGAATTTTTCAAGAAGCACCGTTTTGTTTTTACCACAGAAAATGGAAAACAAAATAATATTTAAATTTTGAGATATATTTAAATTAATGTGAGCATGTTGTTAATAATCTTATAACTTTAATATATATATGGACATTTTTTGAAAGTTTCCTGTTTTTCAAATTTGCGTGCTTGTAGAATATATTAATTTTCACTTAAATACAAATATTTATATATCAAATTGAAGGTAATTTAATGTAGAATTTAATAACAAAAACAATATCTTTTTGTTCTTGAACTTACTGCAATACCCGCTGCATTCATTTCACATCTAGTGGTATCTGAGGAAATTTTTCTATCTTGAAGGCATAGCAGTTTAATTTTTCTATCGGCAGTAGCAGTTGTGCATTTTTTTTTCTGCCTGATTTGGCCTTATTTTCCACTGATTTCGTTTTTTCATAACGTAAACAAAAATTTCGTACACCAGAACAAGTCACTGAACCACCAACTTGTCTTGCAATTTCAGCATAAGAGAGGCCATTTTCTTTCAATATGACAATTCGGCTTCTTTTTGTAGGTGTCCAATCAGTTCTTCCTGTTGGTGTTGTTTGTTTAAAATTAGTTTAATTAAAAAAAGGACTTAAAATATTCAAAAACAGCAATACTCTATTTAATTGTACTAGTATGCATCATTCCGCAAAATATTTCCACAACAATAACTCTTTTACCATCCAAATAACCTAAATTATAGTTACAGACATTTGAAAGGTCCTCAGAACAGTGTTTGTGATTGGCTAGTACGCTTTTATTACAAAACACGCCATTATTCAAAACGATTCGTGTTTGTTTGTTCTACTAAAATGAGCGTAACTTTTTTTGTAATACAGATATTGTAAAAATTAATATATTCTACAAGCACGCAAAGTTGAAAAACATGAAACTTTTAAAAATGTCCACACTTTTGGCCACCACTGTATATATATATATTTAGATAAAGCTTTGCTTTTTACATTTATCTATATAATGTATCTTGTAATCTATCATCTTGAAAAGAAAACAAAAAACAAACGCTATTTTACACACACGAAAAAAAAAAAAAACCTATTAAAGTCTTTGTTTATCTGTTATCATTCTGACAATGTCATATAGCACCATCATGTAAATTCTTGTGGTATTTGCATTGTTGCCATAGGATGATAGCCTACTGATACTGAAAAGTTTTTGAGATGGCGCTACTGGATGTGAGATGAGATAAGATTGAAAAAGAAAGAAAAAAGATTGAGGTAAGAATGTGTTATCAGCATGTGATTCGAACCTAAATATATTCACCGAAAAAAACCCACAATTTTACAGGAAAACAAAAACCCTGTCCACCGAAATTTGGGTTTCCAAATATTACAAGTAAAATAAGTAAAATTCCATTGAATTGATTTCTATATATACTCAAAAAATTAATTATTTTCTAATTTACAAAAAAGGGAGGAAAAAAATGTCAGCTATTTAGAATATTAGAATTAATGATTAATTGGGATGAGTTTTTCTTTCAATTTTAATTTGTTTTTCTGCATGACTTAAAAATATTAATGAGCATAAAGTGCTCAGTTTGGGTTTAAGAAAAAGAGAAAACAAAAAAAGAATTCTTCTTTTTGAGGTATATTTTAATTTCTGTTCGTAAGTTTTTATATACATTAAAAAATGGATAAACAATCTTCTGTACATGAAAAGATGAGTTAACTTCCCATTTAAAAAATAATAATGACGATGATGAAGAAAGATACATCTATTTAGAATCTCAGAATTAAAGATTGGAAAAATTTTTCCTTACAGGATTTTATTATATTTTATACAAAAACCGAGATAATATTGTTTTATGAAAAGACTGTTAAATTCTTTTCAATAGATAAGTCGAGTACTTAATGTATTCTACCTTCCTTTCAAGATTCAGATACTTAACCCATTTAAATATTTTTCAAAATCAAAATTATTTATTGTCAAATAAATGGTTCAATTTTTTTTTCGGCAGCTCAAAGAACCAGAAACGAGAAATCTGAATCATTTCTTCTGTATTTAATCACTCATCCGCTTACTCTGGCTGTCAATAAAAATATCTTTCTTTATTTTATTCTATTTTATTTTAAATAAAATTCACCCCCAAATCAGCCATCCAAATATCCATGCCCGTAACTTCAAAATTCTAAATGTTTTTACGTCCGTACAACAAAAACAACACAAACAAAATCTAACGCAGCACGCAGACTCGTATATTGGTCAGCCTCCATATTCTTCTTGGTTCCACTTCAGTTCCCAAACGCATTCAGCGATGCCAAGACGAAATGTCAATTAAACAAAAGTTTAACCTTTTATGATGAAACTTCTTTCTGGACTGGGCGGACGTGGCTTTCGCGTGCAAAAGATGCCGACAGCGAGATTTTTTATTATCTTCTCTTCAATGTCAGGGTCGTGCATGTAGGACAGATCTTTTGTTGTGGCCTACTTAGAAGAACCACGAATGCGTCCGCGGAATGTAAACACAAGCAACAGCGAGGAACCCATAACTGAAAAAGTAAAGCACATTAATAAAAGGGAAATAAGTTTTTCAATTCGAGCAACTGCGAGGAATTTTGGGGTGATTTTCTCTGCGTTTTGTGGAGCGTTGAATCTAAAATTAACGCTTTCGATTCTCTTCGTGTCGCTTCGATATAGGTCGTATGGATAGATTTCTCTTTCTTATCGACCAGGATGACCATGGATTTCTAATTTTCTCATGTTTGTGCAATTTAGATTAAGTATTCTACGTGGAATAACTGAAAAATGCAAGCGATCATCGTAGCGTAAGATATTTAGTTAACAATAAGATACATGTTTTCACTCGGTGAACTTGAAACCTTTGTAGGTCAAGAAACATCCTCTGGCACATAGTTCTGTTTTATGGTATTTTATATATTTCTCCAGTGATATCCATAGATAGGGAAGGCAATAGGTTAATAGGAATTTATACGAAAACACATCATTAATATGTTTATCTCATTTATAATAACTGGCGAGTGGCGCTGAAATTTTTTTTCCTCAAGTTACATATAACTTCGCAACCCTATTGGCAATGTCCAGAAATTGTGAATTTAATTAAGATAGTAAAAATTTTTTAACTTTCAGGAGGTTTACTTAGCATATTATAAATAAAATGCTAGTTGATATGTATATATATTTTTAAATCTACATTTAAATACAAGCTATATGATAAAGATAAATATTCAATGCTAAAAAGAGTTGGAATTTTAATTTAATTAAAACATTTCCACTCTTTGGTATTAATTTTTTCTAAAATAATTATGTTTATAGGTGTATTCACCCTCAGTAAGTTGTATTATGTGTCATGTGTAGTTCAAAGATTGTTCAAAATGTTTTACAAGGTAGAACATTGAATCTAAAGCCAGTGGCAAATTTCTGATTATGCCATCCTGGCAACTGTTTAGGACTAGGTTGAGAGAGCAAAGGGAGTGCGTCACAAGTAAGTTGATTCATAAACTTTATTTTCCTAGTTCCCAAATAAATGTCTGTAAAAATATAAATTATATGAATTATAAAATATTTGACAATATTATTACTTTATCAAGTATACATGGCCAAGTTTCTATACTTTTCATAAAGTTCGCTTAATTATTAG
>JAPMOR010094722.1:9706-34394 GCA_026543865.1 Argiope aurantia | reverse complement strand
GAAGTCATAAAAATTAAACAAAAACAAATGCACAATCATAAAGTTAATAAAATTAAAAAAATATTATAAAATTAATCATTAGCATGTTAAAAATGTATTGAAATATGAAACTAAATTGATCTTATTAAAAGAGGGTCGCAGATACCCACATGTGTCATTGTCTAGATCTACCAAATCTGGCACTTTGTTACGTGATGGACACAGTAAGTGATCACTTAGAAAGTAATAACCAAATTTTAAGTAAATTAATCAAAATTTTAACATTCTACCACATAAACTTGCAATATATAAACATACAAAAGTCATTTTACTCAAAATCAAAAGTCAAATCTTTCAGGAATTAGAATTTTATTTCCATATAGTGTTTTGCCTAACTTTTATTCATTAAAAAATATTTATAGACACATTCTGCAGAAATACTTTTTCTGATTTATACTTATACGATTTGCAATGATATCAAACGCAGTTTTTTCTGCACATAAATCTATGCATATAAAAAATATCATATATAAGTATCGATGCAAACAAAATAATTTAATATTTAATAATTTAATAATTAAAAGTAAACTATAAAATTGAAATAAATATCTACAAATTACGCCTAAACCCTTATCAAGCTACATTGTTTAGGGTAGAAATCTAAATCAGTTTAATTTTTTTCCATCATTTTTGGAACATTGTGGAATATGTTTTCTGCATTTGTTTAAACTACTTGAAAAATATAGTGAATAATGATAAAAATTGAATCATGATTACAGATAACTTCCTATATTTTTTTTATTGAAATATGGGATATATTTCAATAAAAAATATGGGATTATTATAAATATATTTCCCATATTTTTTTTATTGAATAATCAATTATTTAAGAGCAATATTTATCATACCCTTCATATATATCACTCAGAAACTAGGGAGCATTCCATTTAACATGTTATTTTGTTTTTAAGATACAATACAACGGCATGCAATTTTAACTTCTGCAAAGTGCATGGCGAATTGAGAAATAAAATTACTATACATATTCAACGTGCGTCTCATGTCTCATTTTGCAATGCCTACCAATTCATTAAGGAATCTTATTAAAGAAATTCATATTTATTATTTGAGAATTTAACATCCCACAAAATGGAGGGCAAAGAATCTGATGTCATGCTTATGAAATATGTGAGAATAAGATCATCGATTTAAGGTTATATAGCTATTGTCAAGTTAACATCTACATGGAGAAAAACCCTTAAGCCAGCCATTTGCGAACATCCCACACTATCCCAGTTTTAGCCATATTTTTGGGTCAATAGATACGGCCATGGAATTCTTTCCAAGAATACAAAAATTTGCTTTAATATATATAAGTAATATTATTTTGGTTGAAGCAGAGTACAGGTTTGAAGACATAGAGGAGACATTGTATTTTTACTTTCGTTTTATTCTCTCTTTAATATCCATCTCGGGAAAGCAATTTATATACAAGCAGATGCAGCGCGACACAAAAGCAGAAGTATGAAAAAAGCGAAAAAGGGACGAAACAAATGATCACTAGTCTAATATAACATAGGATTTCCGGCCACGTGCAGATGAAAAATACATATTTTGACCTCTGATAAGGGCCAAAGTATCACTTTCATTTGATACGTAGTACTAATATATATATATATCATTTGATACGTAGTACTATATATATATATATATATATATATATATATATATATAATTTTTATCAATATCAAAGTTTTAAAGTTTAAAGAATTTAAATTCCATTGCTACACTTTATTTGTACGAAATTGAAGATTTTAATTTGTATAGAAACATTCTTAATTAGGTGGTGGCAAGCTTATGGTGGGGTTTATATTGTTGTTTTACAAATTGTTCAAAATTTTATCCCATTTCATGACTTTTCAACTTGTGTAAGTGTTAAAAAAGAAGCCGCAGATAAAATACGGCTTTATAAAACATGCTTTAAAAAATTAATACCAATATCATGTAATAAATTCCAATCATTTTTAAACGAGCGGGAGGAATCCACTAAACTTTCTTGCATACTTTTCGATAAAGCTCTTATCCTTATAAAAGTGGGGACATTGGGTAGAGTTACGAATATCTTGCATGCATTACGGAAAGATAGCTGCAAAATATAAATCTTAGGCACGAATCTAACATTTTTTTTTTTTACAGAATCTAGAGAGAGAATATATGCCTTTGAAATCTTTTTGTCGGTCAATTGACACCAAAATTTGACTTAAAACTACAGTTGTAATCACAATATAACATACAGAATTTTTTTGATTTAAGTTGTTGCGTTTATGAGTTACATGTATGTTAATCTACAACCAACAGATATTCAACCCTTCGACAGATTTGGTTTAATACTTAATAAGAATCTATATTTTGGACGCTTATCCTGTGCTCCAAATTTTATTTACCTAGCTCTTTGCGTTTTATAATTATCGGTTCCATTTGAACTCGAACTTCCAGGTGGACAAAGTTCCTTCAAGTCAAAACTTGAAAGAAATTTATAAATGTGGTCGAAAATCTATATACTAAATTTCATTCGTCTATTTCAAAACCTTTTTTGAGTTATCGTGTTTACAAACAGCTGGACGGATAGACAGTCATTATGACACAAAAATATGTCTGAAATGTGTTCGGCAAAATCTAGAGTTCGAATTTTTCGACGATTACAATTCTTAGTAAACGAGAAAGTAACGGTAGAAGTATAGAAAGTTATGAAGGATGTTTTTTAAAAGCATGATGTAAGCAACAAATGCATTTACTTTTAGTTAAAAGCGTATACGTCCGGCTTCGAATGAGCTTTTTGGATGGATCTTCTGATTTTTAAGCGCACCTGGACGTACATCCACACTGTACGAACTTCCCTGCTGTACCAACATGAGAACTTTTGGCTCTGACGACATCAGGCCACATACACGACAGTCCTTTTGTGGAAATAGGTCTCAAGACTGGAGTCCCCCGGGTTCGAAATAGAGACCGCACCACACGGTCATCTCAGCCTTGCAGATACTAGGGCGATGAAAAAGTGGAGAACCTACAATGAGAATTGGCAATTTATGCATAAAGGACAAGTTTTCTTATGAACAAATGTATGCGTGAATTAAGCTTGGCATTTTTTTTTATCGAGTAAGAATTATATTAATCGTTCTGTTAGGCAACCTGACCAGTAGTGTATTAGACATTTAACTAAGTGAAATTTACTTGCATCTTTAAATTAGTAGTAACTGAATTTGCTAAATTGTTAACCAGTTCATTGCCAGGTATACCAAAGTGAGAAAGAACCCAACAGAGGAAAAGGTTGTTAGCAATTGTTGTAATGAAATTGTAACGCGAAAGGTTGATAAAGGAAATGTGAATAAATGTCTGATTTAATTTCTTGAATGAAAAATGTAGAAATTTATAGATATCATAAGCATTGCGTTAATTAAAGTCTGCTCAATATATTTTGTGATCTAAAAATAGTTCTTTTTATATTGTAACCTGAATTATATAAAAGCCATTTTGGGAAGAAAAAAAATCTAATGCTGGAGATTTATATTGGGTGCTATCGAAAATTCTGGATGTAATTAATGCACATCGAGCAGAAAAGATTAAGGTATCAATAACAAATTATAGTAGTCTAGCTCCATATCTTAAAATAATGCCCTAAAGTACAAAGTGTGCACATAAAATACTTAAGATTCTGGCAGATTTATTGGTCACTCTATTAATACTTCTAGAAAAAGAAAAACCGCACCTCAAGAAGTTCTTCAACCTTTATCTCAAAGAGCCCTTCCCTAAAATCACATGCTCTTGCACCCGAAAATGAATATTCTCTCTTGAAAAACATCAAAGCGGCGTATTTTCAGAAGTCCATCCATCTTCTGGAAGAGTAATTTCAGTGTTTCTGAACCTAAATAAAGGCGTTTTGAATCAAGTTTACAGGCTATTTGCATCCCCGCTTTCCTCGGCCATTCCACCAGTGACCTCTTCTCGGCGGTCCAGTGACCTGGATTGAAACGACTTCCCCAGGGGAATTCCCTCTTCTCGCCAGATTTGGCGAACTTTTGCCTTTATTTCGCCGCCAAATCCATCCATTTTGTCATTAAAAAGAAAACAGAAAAAAAAAAAAAAAGAAGAAGAAGAAACTTGATCCAATTAAGGAATGTTAAGGAAATAAGTATTTAAGCCTACGGAAAATGATAAAGATTTTAATTGTGTTCCACTTTACACTTCAATTAAATCACGGTAATTAGAAGTTAATCTTTGATGTAGGTGGTTTTTGTATCCTGATGATAGAGAATAAAATAAAATACATTAAGGAATTCAGAATGCACACCCACATTATTCGAATTATGAAGTAATACTTTATTATACATCCAGAGAGTATCCATATCCAGATGATGTAGAGATACAGATGAATATATCTAAGGAATTCAGGATATGAAGCCCACAATTTCCAAAATATAGAATACTAATAACGCTTTAATCCCTCGCTCTTAGGAAGAATTATCTTAATCTAATACAAATATGTAATTGTAGAATAATTTCACAGCTTTGAGTAACGTTTCTTGATCAAAAAATAAAATTTTTTGAAAAAATCACGAAAATTTGAAATTGAATTATATTCATTAGATATGACTCTAAAAAAATTTAGAGACAAGCATTTCAGAATTATTATATTCTGCATATAAATTGTGAAAATAAAAAGATATTGGAATTGATGGAGTCAAATGGCAGTAAATTGCGCCTGTTCACTTAGCTTTCCAATTTGTAAGACAGCAAGTATCCTCTACTAACCAGAGCATTTTTGACTGTTTTTGAATTTTGATTTTTGACTGTTTTTGAAAAAATCTTACAGATTTGTACCATACACATAATATATGTTTAGTATATTTTAATAAAATAATGCAAATTTAATTAGATTTTCTTTTGATTTTTTTTTCTTTTTTTTTCTTTCGATGAATGTAAACTAAAATTATCATCAGTGTCAACTTGACAGTCAAAATTTTGAATTTTTGTTTGCCTGTCTCTTGCTTTTTCCCGATAAATAGAATTTCCCAGAATGAAACGTTAAAACTCTTGTCACTTAAGAGAAACCGACTCAAGAAGAACTGGTTTTGCCTTTAGGTGACTTTAGGTAATACCATAGTTGCATTACAAGAATAAGATATTTATTTATCAGGCGAAGTTATAATTTGTTCTATAAACTATAATTTGAATGTAAACTTACTTGCAAATATTATATTAAATATTTTAAAAAATATTTATCCTTAAAATTCAAATTTATAAATATTGATAAAAGTAGATATGCATTTTGCCCAATAAAAATTCTTAGTTATTCCAATCATAAATTTTTTTTGTTGCAGTATCTGATTTGTTTGGGTACGCGTTAGATACACCTGTATAATTCCTCTCGCATCAATATCAGGAACATTACATATTCATCAGTCGCTACAAATGTGATGGTGATGAACATTTCGAGAATTATGAATAACCAATTTCTATAAAGTGATTTATGTAATTGAAGCTAAATCTGGATCGATCCGCTGGTAAGTTTGGGATATAGTTTGACAATGCATCTTTTTTTCTTTTTAATTTAGTCCTAGTTAGTTTAATTTGGTTCTACTATGGGTGTTCTAAGAGAATATAAATAATGGAATAACAGTGGGAAATAATTTTATTTAGTTAAATATTTATATTTTAAGTCCATAAAATATATTTAATTATTATATACATATAAAAAAATAAATGACTTTAGTATAATATTTTATCTTAGCTTTGTTCAATATTTGCTTGCTTCAAATAAAAAAACAAACAAACAAAAAAAAAATGCATTTTATAGTTGAAGCATTTTTAGAAAGATTTTCAACTTCCTTAAAAAACGTTTTTTAAAAGTAATATATATATATATAAAATTTTTAAGTCAATTCCTACTTAGGTCAAAAAAGAAAAAAAATATTTTAGTTACTTTTTATTAAATAATTACAATTAACATAAATATGTATATACGTATGACAGAATCACAATATTAAGTGGCAAAAGAAAAAGCGAATTTCCTTGCAATTGTCCATTTTCCTTTCTATATATGGTGTTGGACTATTATTTTTGTTTGTTACTATTTATTCGCTTTCTATTTGCTTTCGTTTCTAATTTATGAAGCTGATGTGATCTTTAAGTTCTCATTCTATCCATTTCTTGTAGTGCTTCATTATTGCAAGGAACCTTTCCAGTGAATTTCTAGCAGTCCAGTTCTTCAATTAATGGTCTATCTAATGATTTTACACAACTTAAGGCGACATATGCTTGACCTGCTGCGAAGGTTTTCGTCCTAGATATATTACTGCATAATCTACAGTGCTACCTTGCATCTTATGTACTGTTGATGTCCATGATAGTATTAACGGTAGCATTCTTCGTTCAGCAGTACCGTAGCTGCGTTTGGCGGGGAATTGAACTGATATTGGTTCCCATATAAAACTAAAATTAATTAATTTAATTAATGAATTAATATTTGAAAAAACTTTATTAACATCAAGTATCATCCACTACAAGTTTAAAAAAATGTATTTGAACTTGAGTGGAGGAATAAAAAGTATTTTATTAACGATTGAAAATTTGAACACGATATATAAATATATATAGGGAGAATGTGAACTAATAGTAGGAATTAAATAAAAGAAAAAAATTGCAGTAACACATATTTGTTACATTTATAAAGCAAAATGCTTCGAATATTTTGAGCTTCGAAGTCAAGAATCGCTTTTAGAAAAGAAATAAGAGTTTCAAAAACCATTACAAATAATAATGTAATTGAATTTGCTTTTGTTTCCCCCCCCCCCAATGTTTATCAAAATGTATATTTAAATCTCTTTGTTATGAAAATGATTCAGTTTTTCTTTCTTCCCTCAGACTTTAGAACGCTTGTTGTTGTTTTTTACCAACCATTCTCAAAAATATTCGAAATATTATACGTTATTATGATAATATGAGTTTTTTTCATTAGGTTTTGGAAATATTATTTCTTTGAGTGACAGAAATTAAATCACTAATGGAATTTTATAATCTTTTTTTTTAATTCACACCACATATGTTAAACACTGCGCTGGAAGATTTTAAAGAAGGAATTCCGATCAATAAATTAAATAATACTGGTAAGAATACAATCAATTTATATCTTGATTTTCTTTTTTATTGATCGAAACAAAAGTATAAAAGTCTAGTATCCACACTGTTATATTAAAATATCATATATCAAAAATCGTACATTTTTAAACTAGTGATATTTTGGAAGATAAAATTACTGACGATGTATATCATATTGTGACTATATAAAGCAATCACATATCACATACTATAATTTGAGAGCAGCTAGCTTGTATAAGTGCATAGTTAACCAATACAAGTGCTTTTACTAACATATGACATTCTGATAAAACAATAATGACATGTACGGCCAATAAAATGACAGTAACATATATTTGTTAAGAAGAATGATTTACTTTTTCTGAACAAAAAGTTACAATTTTTTTAGAGGGGCAGAGACGGTTTTCCTGAAAAAGGTTTTCTAAACAGCTTTTATTCGTCATTAATTTATAAACTCTTCGAGAAATTTCTAAAGCCTTGGATCGATGCACACTTTGAATTTCAATAAATTCAAGCACAGCTACTTGAGGTTCGTTATGGCTGAATGATTGACAACAAAAGTAGTTTCGACCTTATGATATAATAAGGAGAAAGACCTTTTCTTTTATTGTTTTCAGCCACTTAATCCCATTAATTTTAGTGGGACCATACCTGGCTGAAGGTCAAAAAAATAAATAAATTCATCACATTTATTTAGTAATAAAACCTTCATATTTAGTTTAAATTATTTTCTGGATTTGGGGCAGTTTTTTTCATGTGCTTTCATGCATTGTGATTTAATTCGAAAAATTCTAAGAATAAACAAATTTAAATGAGTGTTGCGTATACGAAGAAACGTGATTCTGCATATTCTATAGCATTCAAAATTGTCTTCTCTTCTATATGATCAATAATTATTCATTACTCAAATTTTCTTTCCGAAAACTATGTTACTAAACTCTTAGGTTTTTATTTTTCATTGGCTATTATTACTCATGCATATCATTGGCACGGTTTCGCCACAATCATCATATTGTCAATTCATTCAGAAAAATGAATGCCAAAATGATGTATGAAATAAAATCCAAGATATTATTTTTATGTTAACATTTGTGGTAAAATGTATGAAAATGAGGAACATATCAACAATATATATTAAAAATATAACAGTTCGAAAACTTGCGTAAACTAATAAGACACATTTTATAATGCAAAATAAATAATATATATATATTTTTAGAATCATCTCATTTGTTTCAAAGTTAGCCCAATGTAATCATGATTTTTAAAGCAAACAGGATTAGCATTTGCATTTGGAAATCAAAACTCAAGAAATATAATACTCATAAAAAAGAATATTTAATTTACTTTCCAACATAATAATGTTTTATGTAAACAGTTTATTTTTTTAATGTAAATTGTGTAATGTAAATATCATTGTGCACAGAATGCAACGGAAATATGAACAAATGCATAGTCTAATTTTAATTTATAACAAAAATATTTGAATGTTAGAGTAGAATTGGATCTGTATCGTGAACTAAATGCTACAATTAATTAAAGATTCAGAGAGATAAGATTCCAATGAAATAAGTTTCCGATAAAACAAATAAAGAAAGAAAAAATTAACAATAATATATCATATTATTGCTAAATTTTTTAAGGAAACTGGATTTATTTTATTTATTTTCAAAAGTTTTCGGTTTCTTTTATTTAAACAGTATTTTTTATGTAAATAGTCTGATATAAATACCATTATGCATAGAATGGAACAATTGATGATGAAGTGTGTACAAACGCATAATATAGCTTCAGTTTATTAAAAATACTTGAAAGTAAAAATAGAATTATTATCTGTATCACTAACTAAGCACTACGATGGATTAAAGATTCAGAGAGATAAGATTCCAATCAAAGAAATTTCCGACCTAACAAATAATGAAAGAAAAATGTAACAATAATATGATACATTAAAAAAAATTTATATATTTTTAAAGGGAGTTCTAGCGTTTGCTGCAATATGGCCTTTATGGTATAAAAAAAAGAATTAAAAAAATTATGCGAAATTGAACTACTTGCTCAAATAATAATTAAAGGGGATGAATATTTAACTTGCCAGCCGCATACGAAGATATTTAAACATTACAATAAGATATCATGCTATATCTTTTCAAATGATCGGCCCCCACTCTGTTTTGTTCGAATTTAGAGATAGCGATTCTGATTGAAGGGTGGAGCATTTGCATTTATCGCCTCTTAGAATGAATATATGTCTCTGAAAACAATGGCGGTGGATGTTGTGGCCCCGGGTGGTTCCATGACTGAGAATGATCTATTTAACATGGAGATAAACAGTTCTATCAAAGTTAGAGATAGTGGCAGCACGTCGACAAAATTTCGAATAAAGAAAGCAACAGATTTCTTTTAATGGGGTCTTGTTTTATATCTAGGGCATGGAACCGCGAACCCGTGGAAGAAAAAAAGGAACAAGGTGTAAAAAAAGATGTATATGAAAGGGTAGAGAAAGTCAGTTCTGCTGAATGTAGGCCCCAGGTTTGTCCTTTCATAAAAAGATTATTGGACTGGGCGTTACAGAATTAACTTTCCTGTATGAAAGTAGAATAAAATGGTCTCAAGTCAAATGCTGAGGGTACAAGATTCCTAGAGTTGTTTAACTTCACATTCCTGTTTGGAGATGTCCCAGCAATACAAAAAAGTTTTATTATTTCGTCAGTTACTCTAACATTTAATAGAATGCACTGCACATTCTTTAAATAGTTAATCTGATAAACAGAAAATGTGAAATGAGGGAAATGATTTATCACAAATAAAAACACATTAATAAAATTGTTTGCTAACAAAATGATATCACAAATGTGGCTAATAGTATAGTTCTAATTAGATACTTTAGGGAATAATTTCAGTTTTATGTTCAAGTGTTTCAATAGTGTCCAAGATCAAGAGTTTGGAATAATACATTGTCATTGTTATCAATTCGATCCGTATATAATTTGAAACACGATGCATGTATTTGCTATGCTAATTGGCCTGCTAGCTGTATATTTTAAGTCCTTGAAACAGAACATTATAGTTAACAAAATTCACACAACCAAAATTTAACCATCGATATAAACAATGTTTATATGCTGAGAAACAAAAATTAACTCTCCGATTAAAGAAAACTTAGATTACAATTTATAATTTTTTAACTATACAGGAATAATGTACCTTAATGGAAATTGTTTTTATTTGAAACGTTAAATTTGCATAGAATTTAGATTTAACTGAAACTGGAAGCGAATTAAAACCTCAACAGACACATGCTTAAGAAATAAAAATAGGTTAAAATATGCTTTCAAATTAGAAAAAGCAAATAGTAATGATAAGCAGATATCCTTCCAAATACCAGAACCATTTTCTAAGAAACACGAGCTATTTCTTTATTTAATAGACATATCTTGTTTAAATATTGTTTCACTAATGATCACTGTCTGCTTCTAAGGAAAACAGACGGTTGGAGTTAGATAATTTGCTTGAGTATAAACAAAATCCATGCATTTGTTTGGATATAAATAAAAGATTCTAACCTGTCCAGCTTTCTACGTTATAATAAAATAGGACGTTTAATTTATTAAAAGAAAAATTATTCATTTTTAAATCTGAGCCCCAGAAAGATTCTGATATTTAATTTTTGCTCTGTTCCTAAATTCACCCTAAATAAAATCTTAGTATTGTAATTCGTTTGAAAATTATGAATTGTATAATCAAGTAGACTCGAGTTATCAATTATGTTAAATGACTACACGTCCGAGATTAGCTGGTATAGTTGTAAATTCTTCATCCTTTCTAGACTAAAGCATTATTAGTTGAAAATCAAAAATCCTATTTAAGTATTATTTATTGAATATTTCGGATAAAGATCTCACTGAATCTTCTATTATTGAACATTTTATCTCTGTCGCTATTAATAATAGAGATGAATGTGTATGCGTTTTGGAACATGAAAGGCCAGAGAATTGAAGAAGCTATCAAATTTGGCCTATATGTGTCCATTGGTGGTTGGAAAGTGCATCTAGGAATTTTTTTGAAAGTTCGATTGGAATTTTAATTAATTAAGAATTAAATTGAATTTTGACGTTCTTTCGCGAAAACTTCTGAGAATATAATTGCGCAAATATGAATCTCACACCATATTAAAATTTTAAAAAAGTAACCTTTCAAAAGATGCCGATTTTATAGTCGTATAAATTAGCTCAGAATTTTAGTAATTTTTTTTTAAAATTTCTTGACCAATTACCAACAATACAATATATTGTTGCCCTAAAATGTGTTTTATTTTATTTTGTTTTGCTTCACCTCTTATGCAATCGCGTGATTTTGTTTCACTGTTGAAAGCAAAAAAAAAAAAAAAAAAAAAAAAATAAAATAAAGATTCTGAACGAAGGATTTCGTATTTGTGTAGAATACAAGACGAATAAGAGAAAGATAGGTTACCATAATACAAAATTTAGAAAATAAATGAATTGCACATTTACATTTTACTAGCTCTATTATATCATGAGATTGATCTCCATTAGAAAAGTTCATGCACATAATGAACAGATGCAAGGCAGTTAAATTAACACGAATTTAATATCTGACAATTTGACTGAATGCACGGATATGAAATTATAACTAAATGATTTAATAGAAACAAAATATAACCAATATTCTCGCCTAAGGCTATTAATATGTATAAATTCTAAGGAATATAAAGAGCAAAAGTTGAATTAATTATAAACATCATTTTTGTTAACTGCCATAAATGTTTTAAATACAAATTTGGGAAAGTGAAAAATATAAACCACAGTTGTTTGGGTTCTTCTACACTTTTTGCTTTGCCAATAACGACATTTTAGAATACCAGCTTAGGCAGTATGTATAAAACACATCTAAAGGGGAATTTATCAGAGACCTTCAACACTAAGGTCCCTCAAGGGCGAAGAACAAACTTGGTTAAAACGTTGTTGGGTCAGATAATGCAGGTGTCTACCCCAAGGGTGAATACTTATCTTAAAATAGGAAACAGAAGATGCAGCTCTTTTATTGGTGGTTCAATAGATTTTATATATTGATACACTCCTTTGTAATAGCCATTTCGCTGAAATTTCAAAAAATATTTTTTCTTTAGCTTTCAACAGTGAAAGAAAATCACAAGGTTACATATTTGACGAAACAATTTGTTTTTTTTATTTTGAATTTCTGAGAAATGATATAAAAAATCATAAGGAATCCGCCAAAAAAATAGCTAAAATTCAGAAACAATTTATGTGTCTATTAAATTGGTACCGTTCAAAACGTTACTGGTTAGGTTAAAGGTTAGGTTTTAAATTTTGAAGTTGTGTGAAATTCATTTTTGTGCAATAATATTTTTAGAAATTTTCACCAAAATTCAGATTAGTTCTAAATTAATTAAAATTCTTATCAAAATTTCAAAAAAAATCATTCCGAGTTGCACATTCCCAGTCTCCAAAGTATATATATAAATGGACCAAATTTGGTGACTTCAAGTCACACGCGCACACATTCTTCTTTATTATTTTTAGCGATAGCGATAAAATGATCAATAATTGAGAATGGAGAGTGTGGATGATGTGAGCCATCTTAGTCAGAAATATTATATAACTATTATCTGAATATAGACGATAAAACATAATAAAGTATTAAAAAAATTTCTTATTTCCTCTTATTGTCTATTTCATCTGAATAGCCCAAGTAGAATTTTTATTATTATGGTTCTTGTGTTGAAGGTAATTCATGCGCCATAATTAGTTCAATTTATACCTAATTTTAGTTCTCGATAAATTTAAATTGATAGCATGTTTCCTAAATAAACATTCTGGAAAGATAAAAGCACTGTGAAATTTATAAAATAGAACATCTAATGTTCTATTTTCACTTCTTAAAGAATGAAAGTAAACATATCTACAGTAGTACAAGTATTTCTAGCAGGGTTTTTATGTTTTACTGAATTTAAATTCATGACATTGTTCATCCAATAAATTGTACAGTAATTAAGTATTTGATTAAAAAATTAATTTTTGGTGAAAATTAGAACACGATTTTCCACACACACACACACACACACACACACACACACACACACACACACACACACACACACACACACACACACACACACACACACACACACACACACACATTTTTTTATAACTAATTATTAGAGCCTTTTTCTATATGCTATCATGCAGATAATGTCATATAGCGCCATCTCGTAAATTTTTATGGTATGTGCCAATGCACATACCATGTTGTTATAGGATGATAACCTAATGTACCTCAAAATTTTGTGAGATGGTACTATGTAACATTATTCGAGTACAAATGCGGCTCGCCTCCAATAGGAACAAAGCAATTATTGCGCTAACCAGTCAACTAATCGTACAAGTAACATTACCGCACCTAAATACTTTCTCAAAAAAAATAAAAAAATCTGCGGAACGAAGTTCGGTCTTCAATGTACTATGATTTTTATACCAAAAACATTTTGATTAAAAGGATAGGCATGTAATTTTCATCTGTCATTTAAAAAGACACATTTTTCTGAAATGCGATCTAGAATTTCTACAGAAATTATTCGCAATTTGCACAATGCATTAGAAATATATAAGAAAAATCTAAGAGTGGACACTCTCGTCTGTTTAATATGTAATTACGTCGTCCTTTCTTTTATTTGTAAAAGATGAAAATATAATACACTTTTATTTTGTGTATTTAAACCTAAGATTAAAAAAAATGCCTCCAACACTAAGTGGAGTTGCTCTCAGTCCAGTATTTCCATTTCATACATTAGGAACAAAAGAAAAGGAGAAATCCCATCTTAATGAAACCAAACAACCGACTCAACTTCCCAACAAGAAACAAAACCAACCATTTCGAGTAATCTGATTCCATAGAGAACCCGTGTCAATGAAAACTGCGTGAGCGAGTAAATTCATCCGGACCTATTTCACGCTCTGAATGATTTCAACATTGAAAGAGATCCAACATCACACCCGAAATCTGATGACTTCATTTGCGAAGGCACAATGAAGACGGACAAGACGGCCCTTCGGAAGAAATGGGGCGAGCAGGCAAAACTTCTCGCTCTCTGCTCCGTCCGTTTCAGAGTCACTAGTTGAGGCGATTCGAAAGTAATTCGACATAATAATAAGCGAAGGAGGTCTCCCCAAAACTTTCTTGCATTCTCTCTAATAAAGGTATTAACTCAAAGAATTACAGACAAAACGTCCTCCTGTTCGTGTGGTGTGGTGTGGAGAGGGGGGTGCCAGCTCAGGTGTCGTCCTCGTCATCTGACCGCGGTTCAAAATTACGAGGTCCGCACCAAAATAGCCCTAGTGTTGCTTCAAACGGGATGTTAATATAACTAAACTAAAACTAAACTAAACAAAGAATTACATTAACTCAAAGAATGGCATTGGCGTGGAAGAGATACGAAATATTAACTTTTGGCTTGAATTTAGTTTTTTTTTTTACTGAATCTATCGTCCGATTCTTGGCTAGTTTAGGGGATTATATGGCATAATAATAACTTGATCTGATAATAATCTGGTACATAAATTTGATCTGACATGCGGCTAACATTATCCGGAAATCGTATTTGTGTTTTAGATGCGTTTGTACAATCATTGGAAATAAAAATCTGAAGCAGAACTACACGTTTAGTCAAAAAATCACAGATGAAATTTGATTTGTTATCATCCCTTTTATATGTTTCAAAATATTCCAGACGATCAACCCTTTGCTGGATTTGGCTCAACATCTGAGAAGTATCTACACTATAGATTTTAAATTTGCGTACCAAAATTTATCCATCCAGCTCTCTTCGTGTTGTAGTTATCGTGTTAACTTATATTCGGACAGCTGGACAGACTTACTTCCTTTGAACGAAATGTGCTCAAAATCTAATAGAAATCTACAGGTTTTGGGTAAAAACCGTATTACCAATTTTCACCCATCTAGTTCAAAGCGGTTTTGATCTTTCCTTGTCACATGTAGACAGACAGATAAACATTTTCCAAAAATATGTTTTTGAACTCATGGAAATCTAAAACGATGAGATTCGTCAAAATTAGGAATCTGAATTTTTCGACGATTACAATACATTCTTTGTACTTCGTATATGAGAAAATAAAAATAGAAGCAGGCTTTTAAGCATTCGAATTGGCGTGATCTTTTACTTTTCATCATCTGGTAATTTTTCTCTGGCTAGTTTATTTGACTGGGTGTTTTATTTAGACAATAGAAACGACAATCTTAAACGGCCCCAGCAGCCCAGGGTCCCTAGATCACCTAGGAGTCGAGAACCTGCTGAAAAACCGCTTGGCAGTGGTAAGCCGGCCGTAAAGTTGGTGAACCCGCCGATGCGGTCGTAGAAATTAATTACTTCACAAACAGTGTACTCCAAGCAGATTGATTACATTTTCCAAGTTCAACAAGAGTGTAACATTTATCAAAACATGCTACTGTATGACAGTCACTTGCTCATTCATGTTTACATCATTAGCAATGTTGGAAACACCAACATGCACACCTTCTTATTTATAAGCACAGAGTTCTTTCTGAAACATGCGACAAAAATCTAACAGCATAAAACAATCTAACAATAGAAAAAAAGAAAGAAAAATGCAGATTCTGCAAAGGGAGATGCTTGTGGAAAAATCGCACGTTTATTTGCTGAATTGTGTAAGTTGTTGATGTGATAGAGATTGTAGATTAAAGGCTGTCCATTGATGTAATTTGTCGTTCCTTGCGTATATTTCTTAGGCAATTTTGGTTATCAGATTTTACATGTAGGAATTTCTTCTGATAACGCACAAGAAATTTGATATACAAATGTTCCTTTGGAAATGGTGAATGTCTAGTAGCCAGACTCAGTTACTTATGAAAGTAAACACCAAATGTCTTAATCCAAGTTCACAGGCAGTACAGTAAAATATTCGTACATATACAATATGGAATAGTACGAATTTGATACAATTTGAATGAACATTTGATGCATATTTAGAATTTCGTTATGCCTAGACTGCATACCATATTTCAGTCATCAAGTTTATCACATTTATATGTTATAATATTAAAATGTAGTTTGGTGAATTAAGTATTATTATATACATTATTTTCTACCCGTTGACATCGCGTATAATGCTATAAAAAAGTAATTTTTCGAAGTAAATATCACTTACTAATTTCTTTCGTCTAAATCTGTTGCCCTTTTTAATTATCATGTTCAGAAACAGTGAGAGCAATCAACAGGCATAATTCTAAAAATGTTTTTTTATAGACTTTAGAGATGCGAAATGCATAAATACGCAAAAATTAATGAAAGGCTGGAGGTTGGTGTTTTTGGTGGTCACAATACTTTTTCTTTATAAATTTCTATATGAGAAAATGAAAATGCTTACATTGAGCAACTATATATATATACTCACTAGCCACTTTTAGCTATTAGCTATTCCTCCCAGATTATTGGTTGTATTTGATTTCAATAAAAAAGTTAAGACGTAACTTCATATCCAGGATTTATCAAATTGTCTGACATTAAAGTCGTGAAATTTTACTACTTTTTTATATGTTCTATTCATTGTACATATGAAATGTCCTAATAGTCCGATTACATCATAATGCTATTTAAAATGTAAATGCCCATTTCAATTATCTTCTAATTACCGCGTACTCTAACAACTGCATTTCTTACTTAATACTGCATTAGTTAAGCTATATAGATATCGAATATAATCTTTCTTTCTTAACATTCAACAATGGAGAAAAATCAAGGATAAGTTATTAAACATTTGAAGAAACCATGAAAAAGTTTTGTGTTCCCTTCACAACGCTGTAAATATTCTAAAATACATTTAAAAGTATGTGTAAAAGTTAATTAAATTTAAAGAAAGGAATTTCAAGGCAACTAAATTAGTATCATCAAAAAGATATTAAAATCCTTCATTACCGGAATGTTTTTGAATGTTATCAAGAAACAATATCAAAATCCCTCTTATTAAGAATGATTTTGAATTATAATTTTTAATGAATTATAATTTTAAAAAATCCCTCCAAGATAAACGTTCCTACCTTCACAGTACATCTGAGCAGAATTTGATAGTTCTAGAACAAACGGTCCGTCCTGCTCAACGCCAAAACAAACATCCTCCTTTTTTATTATTAGTATATATTTGTCATTTTCGACATGGGTGATTAGTCGGATTTATTGATAATATTTAATACCAGTAAAATTTTTTTGATATAACTTCATGTCGATGCCAAATTTTTAGGCATTAAAGACATATGATTTTAGCTACCTTATACATGTTTATTTTTCATTGTATCCTTGAATCTTTCTGATGGATAGATATCATGATATCATAGCAGTAATAAAAACGTAAATGTGCAGATTCTTTATCTTCTGTTTGTAAACTACACGTATATGAAAAAGAATCTTCCTTTTATAGCTTTCAACATTAGAAAAAAGTCAAACCTTTAAACATTTGATGAAATAACGTAAATTGTTTAAAAATTCAACAATTGAATCTTTTGTTGGAAGTTAAGAAAAAATAAACTGCAAATTATAAACATTAAAAAAAATTACGATTATTAAATTAGTATCATTAAAAAGAAATTTTTCTAAAGTTTTGAAACAGTGTAAAATTCATTTTTGTGAAATAGCATTTTCGGAAGATGTAGCAGGAAAACTCTAAAATAAAGGATAATTTTTAATCAATATTCTAATAAAATATTTTAAAAAAATTACCTTGAGATTTACATTTTTATTTTCCAAATTATATAAGTCCCGATTTTGTTAACTGTAGGCTGAACGCTCGGACTTGTAGAGCGCCAACATACACATACACATAAATTCATCTTTATCATTAGAGATATATGTATAAATATATAAATATAAATTGCAGTTAATTCCCTACTTCTCGCAATTTTAATCTTTTAATTTAAAAAAAAAACTGCAGATAATTCTTTTAGATTGTTGAATAGTTTTATTTCAGATTGTTATTCTTTAATAAAGCAAAAATGGGAAATGTCAAAATTGCTAATTATCCATTGAATTCCGAAATACAGTCGCTGCAAATAATCCTTAAAATGAATGAAAAAAGATTTAAATGCAGATACCCGTAGAAATTCATAACAATTCCATGGTCAAATTTTTTGACGATTATAATGCTTTGTATACTTCAGAACACACTAGAAGAATAAAAAGAATTAAAAAAAATAAGCTATTTTTTACCTGAAATTAAACACAATATCAAAAAGAGGACGATGATTTTTTTTTATAATTCTGATAAAAACCCAATTTGGACATGTAACTGATTATAATGTTATACACAAAAGATGAGCAATTGATAATATTATAATAAGGTCTACCACAAAAAATCTATGATTGGAAAGTGATAATATTCAACTGTGGTTTTTCATCGGTATTTAATGTCTACCAAACAACATCAGTTTAATGTCTATCAGCTTTCAAAATATACTCAATTTTAACTTGTATCTTAATATTTCATTGCATTTGGTGTAGTTTACAATACTATAAACTAATTGCAAATGCTTAAATAAATACAAATAAAAAATTATATTAATTAAAATACATCAACAATAACCTATTCATTAGAATTTGCGAATTGAATTTGATAATAAATTCTCGTCCTTCATAAAGACAAATGTTGTTTATTTTCTTAAAAAAATTAATTAAGAGGGAATAGACCATTTTATAATAAAAACGCTTTCTATTCTATGTTTTAAAATAATTTTGGGACTAAATAAATGATGGGATTGTTTGTATACTATAAAACAAGTCATCGAAAATAATTAACTAAATTATAGATTATAAAAATTAATTTTTATCATATTGAATAACTCCTAAGCTAAATATACGAAATGTAAGTTTTTTTTAAAATGTTACAGTAAAAATTCTTTAAAGAATTTTGTATTTATATTCTATTTTTTGAGAATAATACGTACCAAAGAATTTAAGTTCTAGATAGAACTCAACGGAAAGGAGGAATAAATTGCTTGAATTGATTATCCTTGTATAAAAGAAACTTTCATGAAATATGTTATTTACTTTATTAGTCTAATTAATACTTTACAATGTTGTAATGATATTATTTTGTGTATTGTACAACAATAAAACATTGGACCGTCGTCAAAATATTACGCACTAACTTTTTGCTACTATCATATTAGTGAAAACTATCATGTATCTGATTATTTAATGTCATATTCCTAATTATTTAATAAGGTTAAATGACATATCCAATTTTTATCTCCATAAATCATCGCTAAATGTTTAAAAATATCAAAAGAAACCTGTTCTAATATGTAAAAACACACCAAAAATTCGACATTTAAGAATAAAATGAATAATCAGTTAAAAGTTAGAAAAAAAGATGAATTCCATTTTACGCTAATAAGGTTATATTTTACATCAACTAGTCATTTTTTAGACAGTGCGTGGTTGTGTGGAAAATTATTAAAAACTTTATTCAAATATTAAACATAAAATGGGAGGGAAAAGATTTGTCAAAAAGCAGAGTTGCCTGCCATTATGTATTCACTTGAAGTGAAATGAAAAATTGACAACTGCCAACTTTCATTATAATTATCGCATAAAAATTCCTGAATTTATGAAAAGGAAGGAAATCTAATTAATTAAGAGGAAAATTTGAAAAACACGGAATGACATTCGGTAGAAATTCTTCAGTGTGTACTTCAAGGAAATGGGATTTTCTCCAATCTATGCACGTTCCGAGTGGGGTCGTCAGAATATGTGGGTTGGTGTCGTCGAATTTGGGTCAATGTCTCGGTCGCCTCTCGGAGAAGGCCTCTTATCGTTTGGCAGCAGACGATATTCATTCCACATTTTACTTTTTCGGTATCTTGTTAGGCAACAAATCTTCTTCGGGTGGATGACTCATTTATCACTGGCCATTAGAAAATGATATTAATTTTTTTTTATTTAAGTCCTTTAAACCTAATTACGCAATTCTAAGTTTGTTATTCAAGCTTGTGTTTCCTGAGGTATTGAGATTTTTATCAGATAGAAACTAGGGCTTCCTAAAAAAGCTATGTTAAGAGATAATACTGTACAATAGTGAAATGATAATCTTGATATATAAAATCAAGATACATAATTAGATTTTTTAAAATTAAAAGCGAAGATTTTTGTCCGATAGTGGTGACCAAACTAGATCCACTAATCTAAATTTATGCCATATTTTTTACACTTTATTATCATTTAAACAATATCCTAAATTAAAAAAGAACAATTAGCTTACATTATCCTTTTGCAATGTGTTCAAAATCACCCTTTTTTGAACGCTATTATTTGTTCCATTTAAATTTATAATCCAGTATTTAAAAACTCAACTGATGCGCTTTTTTTTACAAAAAATAATTATATTTCTCTATATTACAATATAAAAATAATTATTTTTGATGTTTTATTATGATTTGTTAAGCAATATATGTTTCTCTTCACACTTTAATTATGATTGTCTGTTCTGATAAGAAAAGTGTACATATGCATGTTGACAGTCTACAATAACAGCTCGTTTGGACAGAGATGCCGAATTTAGTCCAAATATAATTTGGAAGATGATAATGTGCTTAATGGATTGAAGGTTCACAAATTTTAATTATAATTTTTAATAATTGATAAAAAAAGTTAATCGAGATTTTGGGGCCTTTCTTTGGTATTTCTACATAATGATATTATGCACAAAATGGGTTCTTAAACCTGTCTTTTTTTTATGATGCCAATTTAAATGTTTAATTTCTTTCGTGCTTGGTTTCCAAATTTGTTTTAAAAATTGGGATAATTATAAAAAATAGTTCATATTGTTGCGATACAATACAAACCATTTTCATTCTTTCATCAAATGCTATAATTGTGCTATTCAAGGAACTAGTTATCAAATTAAATCGCCAACTACTTAATGTACAATGAAATAAAATGCATTTTTTTATTTTCGAATTCACACTGCCAAGCTGTTTCGTCAATTATTACACTGTGTCATTTATTCATCCATTATTTACCTCACAAATAATACAAACCAGAGTACTCTTCTTTTTTTGTCTTTTGGAGCCAACATTTGAGGTATTTAATACCCATAACCTGTATTTTGCGTTAGCTTGTTCCGATTCTAGCTTTTGAGGATTATTAGTTTTTATGAATGTTTGTTCGACTAATTGTCAACTGTTGAGAACAATTTTTTATAAATATACAAAAAAATCATCCAATTTAATCTTTAAACTAATTTAATAAAAATTAGCATAATAAATTGTATCCAAATAATTTCTTCATTACTTCATCACATTTCTTCTCACTTTGAAAGAAGATAAGGAATTTTTTTTCTCCCGTTATCGTTTATTGATGAAGTCGAAATGCAAACACTTGATCATTACCTGCAGAAATGTAGTGCGCTCCTCTAAAAAGGATTCCACATACTACATTGATATCTGCAACATAATTTGACGTAATATAATAAATTCTATACTAACCATTTGAAAATTGGGAATTAATCTATACTAATTGACTTTGGTTACCAGCTAGTCCGTCGAAAATTTTTTTAAAATTTAAATTTCATTTAAATCATTTAGATATAACATCATGCCGGCGCCCTGGCATAGGGGTAGCCCATCTTCTCCGTGCTCTGGGCGTCCTGAGTTCGAGTCCCGGTTCGGGCATGGTTGTTCTTCATCTGTTCTATCTGTGAGATATGTGAATGTGTCTCCCTGTAAAAAGGGGTTGTGCAAGCGAATGTGATGCGTGAGTAGCTAAGACGTACTCTCGCTCCTAGTTGGTGCTACTAAAACAAGAGACGCTCCTTTGGCTTAAAATAGCTGCTTTCGTCAGCGAGCCTGTCCACAGCAAGGGCCATTAGAAACAACAACAACAGATATAACTTTATGCCCATGATTCGGCCAAGTTATCGGATATTAATATCGTATTATTTGAATTATTTTACATGTGTTCTGTTTATTGCGCACACGAACATTTCTAATGCAGACCACTCTTATAACATCAAAGAGCTAGCAAAAATGCTATTCTTCTAAATTTCGAGGTATTGCAACTTCACCTTTTTTTATTCGTCTTGTAAACAACGCAAATGTTAAATATAGTCCTTTCATAGTTCTTTGGAAGTAAATAAATATATATATATATATATATATATATTACTCTTATTTTTTTGATAAATTAAATATTTCGTGGTACATATTACCACCCTTCAAAATATATATTGGTCAAACTTTAGTCTAAACACTGAAAATATTTTAGACCAACTAATATAATTTATTATGAATTTTTCCCACATAATTTTATTGTTGGAAGATATTATCATACTCATGACTGCAATTGCGAATTAATTCAATCAATCAATTAAGAAAATTTGCAAAGAGAATATTCTTCTATTTTAAGAAATATCGACAGTAAAATCGTGTGAAATTGTATAACATTTAATCTCGGATATTTGAACTTGCATGAAGAAAAATACAACAACAAAAATAATAATAATTGAATTCTCTAATTAAATATGTAGCAACATAAAACAATCAGATTTCATATACGAAATACGGTAAATACTTATAATCAAAAGGAAAGTGTAAAATATTGATAAAATTCAGGCAGTCCAAACAGGGTAAACCTGTTACACCTAACCTTTATTACATATGCAGCCATACTGCAGTATAAAATAATTTTCAAAAAATAATGCATCACTGCTAGAAGTGGATTTAACTATGAGAATTACATTTAATTTCAACTGCTCTTTTATAACGAATGTCTCTAGAAGCAACAAGCTCTCTTAATCATTTTCAGATGTAATAAGCATTCTTAATCATTAAATATTATGTAATTTCCACAATATTTAAAATAATTTTTTTTCCTGAGCTTTATCACTTTTATTCAAATTTCTGCATCCGTGAATATCACTAACTGATACAAAATTTCAAATATATAATAATTTATTCAAATGTTACTAAACCAATTATTAGCGTAACTATAGTATTAATTTCGGATCAGTAAAAAACATCACTGATGTATCCGTTTCGATAGAAATAATTGGAAAACACCATCCTGTTGTTTTAAGAGCTATTTAATCCAAAAGTGACCTTCCCATTATTTATGAACCATTTAAACAGTTTTGTATCGACATAAAAACATTGTTTTCCTTTGTTTTTGGTTTCCTTCATTAGTTAGTGGAAAATCCTTTGTTCTTCAGACTTCTTTTATTTTACGGATGTTGTAGCAAACGGTTCGCTGAACATTTCAAACCCAGTTTTGTGTTCACGATATGAAAATATTGAAGAATCGATTGGTAAAATGGGGTTTCTTCGACAAATTTGTAGGAGAAACGAACAAGAGAAATCCTGAAACAAGAATTCAGAAGTTGAGAAAACCGGAAACGCCAACAATTCACTCAAATACTCGATATTCTCCCTATTTAGAGTTTAAAAAAAATCGTTTTTTTGGAGGGGGGGGGTGGTTAGATTCTATCTTATATTTTTTAAGTTTTACAAATCAAAATAATTGGATTTATGTTTAAGTTATAATTCAGTTTTAATTTTTATTTATTTTTAATATAAATATTATAAGTTAACAAATACTTGAAATTTATTTAAACTCATTAATTAATGTAGGAATTTATACTGTGTCATATGTCTTTTTGTCCTAAGAACAGGGCAAAACTGCGGCACAAATTACAGCAGCTGTGATGGAGAGATATAAACATGTGTCCATACTCCCAAACTTACAGATAAACTATGTTAATATTTAACAATAAGCGATATTTATCCTTTATAATAAATATTTATCCTTTATATGTATATGTTTGGTTTTGCGAAAGATTACGTTTAAATTATTTTAAAAGGAATTGCTGATATCAAGCAGCAAAATAAAAAAGTGGAAAGATTGGGATGCATTTTGATACGTTCATTTGTTTGTTTTACTATAGCTTCATTATTTGGCTATCAGTATCATATCAGGGTGTAAGAAATATATATTACATATTTATTATTCTTAATTTTTTTCTGCCCATATCATTTTAAGAAATATCCTTTCTGTCTGACAAATGTTTTCATAACGCTAAGAATATTTTTAAATGGAAAAAAATGAGCATTATTGAAAAACAAAGGAAAATTTGATAAGTGTAGTTGTTTGATTCTTTTATGAAATGTCTAAGCTATGATAGCAATTTTAACTATTCTACTATTAAACATTACGAAAAAGGGTAATACCATACGAAAATAATAAGAGCAATATGGTAATCAGAATAATAAGATGATAAAAAGTATAAGGTAATACCATAAGAATTTTCTTAACCCCCAAATGACATTCGGGAATCGCATATCCGATTGCCAATTGCAACAAAGGAAAAGCAAAGAGAGTGAATCTTCAAACTATTTTTTAAATTAAATTTAAATATTTGTAAGGATAAAAACAACAACGTTTCTGAATATTTAAGAATTAATTCAAAATTTAAGTTTAATTAAATAACTTTCA
>JAPMOR010094703.1:0-13033 GCA_026543865.1 Argiope aurantia | reverse complement strand
TATATACATTCTTATTTTTTTGAATATGAGAAAAAGTATAGCAAAATTTTTGCATGATTTAGAAGTTTTTTCTTTGTATTTTGATAATACTTGGTGTAATTATATTAAATCAAGATTTTAAAAATAAAAATTTTATTACAACCTCATTTTTTGGCGGAATTTGAACGGATTTTTTAAAAATAAATAAAGGTTTACAATGTTTATCCTTCATTTGATATTTTGGCAGTACATGATTAAAAAAACGTGATTATTTTATTAAAATGGTTATTATGATAATGACATTAGCATAAAATTACGTCAGAATCTATCATATGCATGGTTTGAGAATTGTTTTTCAAACATTTGTGATAAAATTTTATAAAACATATCATAAGTCAAAAATGTAAAATCTTCAAAAATTTAAATGAATTTTAAAATAGAAACAAAATTATTTTGCCTTGGCATACTTTGAGAAATTCTGAACTACTGTAATAATCGGTTCATTTAAACACATTCTGAAGTTGGTTACAATATTCTGTTCTTATGTAAGATAAATTTATATATGTGTCACAATGCCAAATTTGAGCCATTTTCAATCTTTAAAACAACAAAATTTATTGTATATTTTTTAATAAATTATTGATGAACATTAAAATCAAAATTTAAACCCTGATAAAAAAAACTATAGTTCAAATCAGGAAATCAATTCAGTTTTAACTTTGTCACTAAATTGTCTAATCTCAGGAACCAACTTTGCAGTTAATCGGTTCGATGAGGAATAAATCCATATATATGTGCTGTTTCCACTTATTGAACCAATAATATCAAATAGCTGAAAATAAGATCAAATGGTACGTTTCCGTTAGCCGGGCACAGGCGAAATATCGCCAAATAATATAGAATTCCACCAAATTCGCGTTTGGTTTACAATCCGTTAGCAGGGCGCAAGCGCTAAAACGCCAAATAATGTAGAATACCGTCAATTTTCTTATGCCAAATTCGCGTTTGGGTCACAATTGGCGACATTTGTGCCCGGCTTAAGGAAAAGTACTGATCAAATTTTGCAATCAAATAAAACTTCAATTGTTCAAAGAATCGCTTTAATTTAAAACGTGTTTCAGCTAGGAAATTGCTGTGCATGTTTGCTTGATGCAAACTAAACTCTCTTCTCTTTCCTGGAGCCTCTAGATGAATATAATGTTCATTTCCAAAAATTAGTTCCTTTCTCAATTCATGAGAACAATCAATGCCCTTTCCATCTTTCCTTTTCTACTGAAACATTCTATGCGTCATGAAACTGTTCTACAAAAATTTAAATCAAAAAGGGATGCAGATTATATTATCATGTTTCCAAAGTCAATGCCGACGGAATAAAGAGCTTCATGTATTGTATATGCCACCAATTCATACTTAGAATCAGCAGCATTGTCACTAAAAAATATATGGTTATATTTAATTGCCACAAAACATTCTCATTTGCTATAATTTGCAAAAAATACCAAATTTGTGCTTTCTGCCTTGAAGATCCGTTTCCTTATTATTATTCTACAAACTCAGAAATTACTTCTCCTGGCAGTCATCCAGTCGCACCAATTATGCATAAGGGAGACATTACAGTCTTTAAAAAACGAGAAATAGACGAACTTATTTCTAAAAGCACAATCATACAATCCATAAATGTCACCTCGGAGTAAAATTTTGACAATTAATTCTTCGAACATGGCAAAAAGGTGGCAAAAAAATGTAAAAATTAGGTAAATGATTACCTTTTACATACCTATTACATATGTTTCTCTATCTTCAGAAAAAAGACGCAATTTATGCAAACAAGTCTACTTAAATCCCATCTTCACAACATTACTGCACGGAATAACAATCTCTTTTATAACATAAAATCCGTTAATGTAAACATTATGAGCGATCTACTCAACTGACCATATTAGTGTAAGATGACCTGCTACTTAAATTGTGCAGAGATATTAAATGTTCTGAGTTTGTTCTGTTTATACTTCTTTCTTTCTACATTATCTTATTTCTAAGATCAATAACTATGGAATCAAGACATTCATGTGTTATATATTCAGCCAATTTATCAGTAACATCAGCACTATTATCAATGTTAAATATCTCGCCATTCTGAATGGCACGTAATATTGCCTTAAAAAAAAATTAAATAGAAGATTTGAAAAATAGTAGATTTGTACTTTTTGTCTTGAGAGTCCCCTTTCTCTTCGTTATTCTGTAAATTTAGAAATTATTTTTCTGACAAGCATTCAATCGAACTAATTAAGTCTAATACAGACATTCAGTCCTCAAAAGCTGTGAAAGATACATAACTTATTTCAAAAAGCACAATCAAACCGTCCATGAATGCCATCTCTAAAGAAAATTCAGATAATTAATTCCGAGAATGTCGCAAAACGATGTCAAGCAAAACGCGAAAATTATGAAAACATATTCTATCAACAATCTAAAAACAACGCCTTTTGACTCTGAGCAACAAGAAACAATCTTGGTACACAAAGATATTTAAATTCAATCTTCACAGTATAAAATAGCATTGTGAGTAATAAAATCCTTAATTAGATAACTGTAAAAAGTCATTAGATAATATTACTAAATTTATTAAAAATATCTTAAAAATAACACAAAATCCGTTTGTGTAAACTTTATCTACTCCAACGATCCATATACTTCTAATGTCATCTGCGACATAAATTGTGCAGAGATATTAAATGATCTCAGCTTTTAAAAATTTCGTTTTTTCAAAGCTGCAAGGAAAATAAAAAGTATGACAGAAACAAAAATTCTGTATAAGCTGATAATAAAACTATTAACTTTTTTTGTTTCACAAAGATTTTGAAAAATAAAAAAATAAAGGCTCATCCTAAAAAAACTATCGTCATTAAATTAAATGAGCTCATCTAGTTTTATATTCAACATGGTAATTGATTAAATGAAGATACGCTTAATTAAACTCCTTCTTTTTCATAAAATCAAGTTCTCATTTATCTTTTTCTGTTTTTATTTAAAAGAAAGAAATGTATCTGGCATGTCAGTTTTTGTATGTTTAAGTAAGAAAACTTTTTCTCATTTTTATTTTATATTTAGAAGAACATTCGTCTTTTTCAGACAACTATCCTTTGTTATCCTTTGTTTGACATATTGAAGCGGGCCATGAATTATTAAATAATTATATGTAATGAAGACCTTCTCGAGTATACGATTAAAAACTCATCTTCTCTTTTTGTTAAATAGAGACAGAGAAAAATCTTCGTTTCGTGTTGAAGAAACGGAAAGGTAAACAATGTAAAAAATTTCTAACAGCATTTCTGAAACTAAATTGATTACATAATTAGTATGTTTAGATCTCAAGCTGCAAAAGAATTGATAAAATCAGGACGAGCAATGAGAAGAATTTTTGTGATATGACAAAACCGATTTTCATCTTGATTTTTTTTTCTTTTTGTATTTAATTTCTGTTGTATATTTTTAAGCAAAGTTTGAATAAAATTTTATCACAGTTTTTGTTTGCTTAGAGGTGCAGTGCATTTTTCTCGATTGTTAACCCTCCCGCTGCGTAATTCTTTTATCAAAATAGGTTCAAAAATTGGAAATGTATCCTGCAAGTCATCTTTCAGCTTTGTAAACAGCCCACAAAAGGCCACAAAACATGGTTGTATATTTAGCAGAACTATGGAAAATTAACGCTATATGTTAACCAGATCTGAATGAAACCAGAAAAACCGAAATGAAACCACGAGTTTGATAAAAGAGGGTTTCATAACTAAATAGACTGAAAAATACATCTCCACAGAAATCGCCTGTTGCTCAAATTTTGCTACTTTTACGTTTCCCGTGGAAATCGCAGGACGGGTTGACTTTCGTATTAACAGGTGAAAATTAGAAATTTGGAAAGCCATGTGAAGACATCCAGTGGTCCCATCATTAAAAATAATATCATCCACCGCATGTCAAGTAAAGTTCGAAACTTTTCTTTAAAAATTATTAGAAAATATTTATATATAAGAATTATAGAAAATAGAATAGGTGTAGATTACCGAGTAAAAGATGTAATTTATGTGCAAAAAATACTTTAAATGTGATAATAAGTTCTTATTAGAAGTAAGAATTCATTTATATGTAGAATGTTGATTTGAACTTATAATTATATTATCTTCTTAACTTCTGCCAAATTTTCCCATTGTTTACACAGTCATAACTGACTGCTTCGACACGCCTTAAGGCACACGAAAAATCTCAATGATCGGACGCCGCGACGGCATTGTCGAGAACTGAAGTTCTGTCCTAAGGTGATCCTTCTGAAGTTCTGTCCTGTCACTAGTCACGGTACAATTCCTCCCATAGGAAGAGTGTCCCATCGTTGGTAGGAGTTGTCATCACACATCAATTCTATGCAGACCAAGGCAGCGAGAACCAATCATCATTCATCGGAAGCTTCGCATTGTCATATTTGGAGTACCTCTTAGGAGGATGCATTGTTTCCTGAAAGTATTCGAATTACAAATATCATTATTCTTAATGAATAGCTTAAAGCATATCTTTAAAATTAAGTTAATTTTCAATTAGCAAATCCTCAAACGGTTCTAAGACTTAAAGGTTACGGTATTCTGTTAAACTAACATCATCAATAAGATGTACAAAGATTTCAGGAGATACTGCTAATATTGTATCGTTTTAGCTTGCATTTTCAGTAACAAATATATATCACTTTCAGATATTTGCTAAAATTTAAGTAGAAGAGAGCTTTCTTCGTTTTCCAAGTAGTCACAGATATTTTTAAAAAATATTTTCCTCACTAGGGTTATTACTTACTATTGTATTGCATTATTATTAAAACATTCCTTTAACAGCCCCAAGATGGCGCAATCGCGCATGATAGTAAGGTTATCTTCATCGTGAATTAAGACTAAAAAAATAAGTAATGAAAGCGAAACTAATATTTTCAACCGTTCAATATGTTGGGAATAAGCAATGGAAACCAAATAGAGATTTTATTCTCATTTACTTGTTCGTATGTTTCAGAGATATATAAGGTATTCTGAATATTTTCCAAGTTTCGTTTCGTCGTATATTAAAGGGGAATCAAATGTACATTTTGTACTTCGTCTTGTTGAGAGACAACCCACAAAATTTCACATATGACTGCAATTTTTAGTGACAAGTACCTCATGCAAAATTTCCTTAACTTAAATCAAGGCAGTTCTGAGTTATCGTGTTCAACACAAGCAGACAAATAAATATACGATCAACAATTAAATAGATTTTATTTGATTTTCAAAAGACTTTTCCGTTTTGACGATAAAAATTTCTTCACATTTGATCCATCTGAATTGCATGTTTTATAGTTACTGAGTTCATATTCTTAAAGACGGATAAATAAACAATCTTTCAATTAATATATTTCTATATTTTTAGAAAATTATGGCAAACGAATTTTCTTCTCTAGCCAATTCACAAAGAGAGAAATTTCTGTCACAGGGTTTAGAGGACGGAAAAACGCTAAATATAAATTATAAAAATTATAAAAGTTTTTAGAGATAATTACAGTATTTTTCGTACACAAGAAAACAAATAACATTACAGCATTTAATGTTTAAGATCAGTTATCATTAAGGAAGTACTTAAAGCTGATTAGTTACTGATAAGTAGTTTGTATTTTAGCTACTACCACAATAGATTACATTAAGTTAAAATCTCTAAGCAGTAAATCGAAGCGATTGCAACTCCTGATAAGAACGCATAGTAAAGTTAGAGTTTCGAGTAAATACAGTATATTTCCTCTTACATTCATTTAATTCGAGTGAAATTTTAAGTTTAATTGTTTCTTTTCTTAAAGCTCTTTTAAACATATAGTGAACCACTGCAATCATAGATGTTTTAGTTAGAGAAGCTTTAGTAAATGCATTTATGGCAGTATTTATCTGATGAAGCATTAGTTTTTAGTGAAGTTATTTCTGATTATTTCTCATGTTTTAAACGAGAATTTTTGCCATTATTATATAAAAATAAAACTGAATTTTCATGCTAAACCTTTTAAATTTTTTCTTCATTCATTGAAATTTTGATTCAGACTGATATTTAATTTTTTTTTTACTTGGAAACTTATGCATTTTATTTTGTGATTTAATTCTAGAGTAAATTTTCCATTCTATGAACTTTATTAACAATTCATGATGTAATTTTTATCATTCCTCGTAATTGCAAAAAATGAAACAGAATAGAAACTTTATGTGTTTATATTGAGACTGAAATCAAATGAATAGGGCAATACTATTGATGATAAATATCAAGACCTAGAAAAATCTGAATTTATAACAAACATAGTTTTAAAAGTATATAAAATTAATCATACGTTTGATTTAAACTTGAACATCATTTCATAGTATTGAACTGAATGTAGCAAAGTAAACAAGACTAATAAGAAATTTTTTATCATTACTCTTATATTCTTCGAATATTTGGTACATTACATATGCCCGTAAATTCCTCGATTTATGAAGTTAAATAATCGAGCATTTTAATGTTGAGGATAGCAAATACTTTATAGCACCGGAACTGTTATTAATTATTTAAGTTTTAGAATGTATCTTGCTTCTAAGCTCAGATCATCTGAGGATAAAGCAATAATTTCCGAATTTGAAGAATGCAAAATAAATTTGGCGGTCGAAATGGATTGAATTGAGGAAGGGCAATATCAGGCGTACTAAGTTTTATGATGATAAAAAGACAGAAAAAGCAAATAATCTCATTGAGTGATGACATGTGTAAGTAAATCAGATAGTAAAGTAGACTGAACTTAATAGAAAACGATTTCAGGCAGTAAAATACAAAAAAAATCATTCTGCATCTATATGTTGAACTATTATCTATATGTTGAATTATTCATAATATTGTCTTCTATATACCTTCATATACTTAAAAATAAATATAATTTAAAAAGTATAAATTAATATTATTTTCAAGAATTTTATTTATTGTAACGTGTAATTTGAGAAGAAAATGTACGTTCCAACGCATTTACTTTTTTAAATGATAATGTATTTTGAAATTCTAAAATTCTAAAAATTCTAAAACATATCTATATATTAAAAAAAATATCTGCAAAATATATTGGCAGTTTTTCATACTAATATATTCATTAGAAAATTTTATTTGAGTGTAAATGAAATGCGGTCTCGTAGACCGCACCTCCCCAGTAAAGTCCCAAAATTTCACCTCCCGTAAAGGTTAAGATTTCACTTAATAGAAGATATTTATATTTATACTTTAGAACATAATAATAATAAGAAATTTTTTTTCAGAAATTTTTAATAAGAATTAAGTTTAATAAGAAAACGTATCAAAATACTTTATAGCACCTCGTTTAAAAGAAGGCATCATATGAAACTTTACATGGCCTGATATAAATCTTTCCCTCTTTTTCTCAGGAGAATCGATTTCATTCCAGATGCTAGTGTGATGAAATTATAGTAAAAGTTTCATTATTTTGTTTTACGCTTTCTTTGCTATTCAAGGCAGGCTAAAAAAATATTATTTAGCAAGGCCTATGTTGGAATTCCTGACCTACCCCTAATGATGTAACCCCTTTGCGCATGTGCGCTGGTGACGTCAGGAAAAAATTTCCCATGATCCCACGAAGTAAGTGATGTAAGTGGAGTTTAGGTTTCAGTTGGGAGGAAGCGTGTATGATGGAACCAAAAAGATGGTTTTGTACTGTGTAAAGAATTCATGCACGTAAAATGAAATATATGTATATATATTGTATATAATTATCTGTGCCGGTGTCCTCGTCCTGCAAATAAAAAAGATGACAAAAATGAGAACCCTTGGATTAATGATTTCGATGTCTATGTGATCTAATTCACCTTGGAATGCCTCGATTCTATTTCATTTAGAAGATCCCGGAATGACAAGGTAAGAGAGAAATTTGTCTTGCATTTCGACAAATTTGAATTTCGGGCTTAGAAATCCCAAAAGCCTATTTAATCATTATTCAAAACTTAACTGTAATTCAATTTCATTCTTAACTTTCAAGAAGCATGAGAAATTCCATAAATTATTTGACAAGATACATTTAACATACAATTTGTTAATGTGACTTCAAAAGACTATTGAACTTGCATTAAGCACGGTATTATACCTTTATGTTATGATAAAAAACGAAAAGATGTTGCTTATTTTGCATAATCTATATAGTTAAAATAATTAGAAAAAAAGAAATATGTATGAAGTCCCAATTGTAGGTTTTATGTTTCCAGCTTTATTTTATAAAAAGCCTTATGATTTCGAAATATATCAACAATAGTTGTTTATTATATCCACCATTACGCATTTTCGCTTGAAATTTCATTAATACTGATTCTTATGAATATCAAAAAGGAAAAAAATAAATCCTACAGTCGCTGACGTTTCACCGATTCCATCAATTTTTATTTCCTTTCATAATATTTCATATGTTATTGTTGAACGCCCGCTTTTCACCATTCTCCATTTTCTAAAGATATTACATTTCGTAAAATGTGTGTAATTTTAACCCTCCTCTTATTTAAAAATAATATTTTTACAATATAGTAGTGCAAATAAAAAGTTAATTATCTCTATATAATCCACTTATTGATTCTAAAGTTTTCATACTTGCAAGACTATTTCCCAATTTTAGTATTTTTAAAGGCATTGATAGTTATATTCTTAATTGATTTTCATTCAAGTTCAATTTTTAAATCATGATATTACTCTCTATAAAGAAGTAAATAAAAACATTTCTTAATTCTTTAGAACATTTTATTGTTATCTATCGAATCACTCCAAACACATCTTTTTAATTTGGTTGGCCGTCTTGAGAAAATTAATTTTTTTGTGGGTGAGATTTAGTTTTTTTCTGTTATTAGTTTCTGAAAATCAATTAAGTACTCTTTTTGTAAAATCGGATATGGTGCATTTCTTAAGGTGCTTATCTACCTATTGGATTACACTTTTAAGCAGATCAACAATCAATTTATGAGGTTTTATGTTTCCAGCTTTATTTTCTTTCTTTTCAATCTTTTCATTTAATTCTAACAGCTGAGAGAAAATAATTATCAAGTTACGCAAAAACGGAGAATGAAGAAAATAATTCTCGTTCTAATGATTCATTATAAGATTTTAAAGAAAAAGAAAAAGAATTAATGGACTGGATTCTATGAATAAATGATAAAATTAGTAACAGTTTTAAATCACTTGACACTAGAGATTTACGTTGTAAAACTACAGGAGGATTATAATTGAAGATCTAGTTTAAAAATACTGTAAAAAAAGCAATCCTAGTCAGAGTAATATCAAATTTGAACTGAACACATTTGAAAAAGGGGGAAACGGTATCGCATGTAAAATTAAAAAGTGCACCAATAGATGGCGCTGTAAGAGGCTGACTGTGCAAACTAAAAGACATGCGCACTACATATTGCATTTGTTATAAAAAAAGTGTTGCATGTGACGTTTTATTCATATTGCATCTGAGCAGCTTGTCACGAAGCTCTCAATTAAAGATCGTGCTCTACTTGTGAAACTCTTTTACAAGAACAGCGACTGCGCGTTAGCATTTTTAAAGGAATTCCGTTTTTTGAAGGGTATAGAAAAATGCTGTCGTTTGATGTGCCAAGGGTCTAAAGAAATAATTAAAGAATTCGAGGAGAGAAGTTCTTTTGACGTGAAATCTTGCAGAAGGAGGAAATCAATTGCTTCGACATCAGTAGAAGATGTGGCCACAGAACTACAGGAAGGGACGAGCTGTGGTGTGCAAACGTACAGTGTTCTGGAAATTTCCCTATCTTTAGACAAGGCTATGAGCATGGTTCATAAAATTTTACGCAATACCTTGCATTTTTATCCGTTCAATATCAATTACCTATATCTATGTGTTGCTCCCGGCCGAGTAAGATACCCTTTTTCTCTAGAATATTTTGCTTATATTGAAGTGGACCATGATACCCATGGAACATTTTTTTGGACAGACGAAACCCTTTTCTATCTCCAAGGTTTTGTCAATACACAAATGTCAATGCGCTCTTACCGCTTCATTCTGCAAAGGTAATTGTGTGGTATGGAATGACGACATAATTTATAATATGATCTTTCTTTGAGATAGGTACAGTGGATTCTATTATTTTTACTATCAATGATAAAAGCTTTGAGTTTTTAATGCAACCAGATCATTCCAACACTTCAATAACATGCATGTCTAGGCAGAATCATTTTCATACCAGCTGGCTCTCATATGCGCATTGCAAAGTATGTGATGCAACTGTTCATGAGGCATTTCAGAAATGATAGAATTATCAGTCATTTTCTAGCTGTCTAGCATCCAAGATAACCGTACCTCAATAACTATGATTCCTGGCTTTCAGCTTATATTAAAAATGCTCAATTCAAAGATCGAATTCCAAATTTAACTGAATTGATGGGACGAATTAAGCAACACATTCGTAGTCTGAACCTTGGGCATTCCTATCTGTTATGAAATATGCTGTTCACCGGTTTCAGCTTGAGTCGGAAAATGTTGAACAGTATATAGAACATGTTTTACGCAAGTCTAGTGATGATTAAGAGGTGTTTTCATTGTTACATTTTATTCGGCCTTTAATCAGAAAAAATAAGAAAAAGAATCATCTTATACTTTTTATACTGTTTTTTGGCGTAAGGATGATTAAAAACAGATATTTCCCATCTAATGCGGTACGATGTTGCCGTGGTGGATGGGTTTTCTACTAATTGAGCCACAACTTTTGAATGACTCATATATTTTCCCTCGGAAAACCGAAACAATTATGCACATTTAATAGTACAGTTGATTTTATGTGTAACTCATGCAAAAAATTCGCCTTATTTGAATCAAGATGTCACTTGTAGCGAAATCCACTTTCTTTATGCCGCTTACTGCGCCATCTGTTGATGCATTTTGAAACTTTTTTTCTTATGTCAAACCAATTCTCCCTTCAAATATATTCGGTTCGAATTTGAAGTCGTTCTGACCATTGGTACATTCTTTACAACATTTTGAAAGTGGTACTTTAATTATAATCATCCTGACGATCGATGGTTCGTATGGATATTGATTCATTTAATTAGTTAAATTGCTTAGATATAGTTTCATGAGGATGATTCTGCCAAAATTATCAGATATTACAGAAGATTTACTTTAATTTTCTTACATATATTCAGTTCATTTAGCACATGAACCATCATAAAATAGACTAGTCAAATAATATCATAGCTATTTAAAATTTAAATATATGTAGTGACGAACGCCTGATAACGAGCGCCATCTGCTGGCCAACAGGCGTTGAGGCTTGTTAGACGGAGTGCAGACGAGACGAGATGGATCTGAACGAAAGTCAAGACGCGTGAGACGAGATGAGTCTGAACGAAAGTGAAGACGCGTGAGACGAGACGGGTCTCTGGACGAAAGACGAGATGGCACATGTGAATTAATCCTGCGACGTATTCGACGAAATCTATTTAATGTTCATTTCTTTTATGTTAATGTAATTGTTCGTCCTAAATGTGATTAAATGTGCGTGATTCTAAATAGTAGTGATTCCTAAGTCCTACATATATGTTTCATATATTTCCTCACTTTCGCAGTATTGTTACTTTACATTTTTAATCGTGTTGCTATCAATCTGATTTAAATAGAATCTTTTTTTTTATACCTTGAACAATGAAAGAAAATAAATCGATTAAATAATTGGTGGAATTGGGAAATGGATTTGAATTAATAGAATAAAAAAATTATTCTATTGTTTGAAATTAGGCAAAGGAATATTTCTAAAAGAATACTAATTCTATGAATACTTGACATGATTATTAAATTTGATATTATTGGAAAAACAATTTTTAAATATTTAATTAATAATGATAATAATAATTAATAAAATTTATATTTGAGCAAGAATGTTTTCGGAAATACAGTGGAAAATCTCAAAATTTCAACTTAATTACCAAACCAATTTTTAATAAATTTCAGTTCTAAATATTAAAAAAAAATCACTCCCATGTATAATAAATATATTAAGACAGCTATGTGCAAAAATTTGGTAACGATCATTCAAACTATTTGACCTGTAGGGTGCAAATACATACATATATATATAAATCTTTATTATTACTATTACTATTAGCAAAAGTAATAGTTATTATATATTTCAGTAATTTTTTATTATATCTAATTTTCATTCAATATACATGCATAATATAAGGGTCATAAAAGTAAGCATGATGAAGACTGCTCAGTGCATGTTATTTTCTAGCGACTTTGATGACGTGATGGTTATTCGGAAATAATTTTCGAATTTAATCTCAAATAAATTTTTAATTCGTATCTTAATATACATTATTCCCTCAACAAAGGACTTTTAATCATCAAATAATTAGTGACATTTAAAACGTGTTGTTCCAGCAACTTTAGTCCTGATTTTTTTATTGTATGTATAAACACTTGTAGAATCACCAAATCTAATAAATCGTAACATCATGTAAAAGTTAAGTTTCTTCGTAATTATATTCTAACAGTACGTTATCAATTGTGTGAATAGAATTTGTCTTCCTATTTTCTTGTGTAAACTGTACAGAATTTTCTTCCTTTCTTCAACAGTTAAAAAATTCCGAGATATTAATTAATTAAGGGGATAATAAATAGTGTTAGAATCTTATTGCATCAATATGATCAATTGTTGAAAATTATACACATTAACTAGCTGGCTCGGCAAACATTGTTCTGCCATATAAATTAATTCTAGTGAATATTTTGATTGATTATTAAAAGATAACGAATGTATTGTAAGTGTGTGGGGATGGGATCTATGACAGAAAGAGGAATGGAGCGCTGTAGACGATGATCGCCGATAAAAACAAAAAACACCAATCACTCATTTTCTCAATACAATGTATTTCATTAACGTAACAAACATATAAATTGTTTGGTCTCTAAAAAATTAAACGTAAAATGAAAAAAAGTAATATATTTTTTATCCTAAAGTATAAAAATGAAATAAAG
>JAPMOR010094688.1:0-11037 GCA_026543865.1 Argiope aurantia | reverse complement strand
TTTTGACATTTATGCCCGTTTCTCAAGTGAATTCAATAAATAAGTGATAGGGCCTATATAAAAATTAAATGTCATTTAAAACACGAGAGGTTCATTCAGAATTTTTGATTTTAGTTTTTTTTCACTTCATGTTTTCGAAAATGGAATATTATGATTGATTTTATATCATTTTTTAAGCATTTGAAATCTGTAATTTTGTTAATTTATATATCCTCGATGATATTACAATTTTTTCATGTTTTCAAAATTGAATTGTCGGCTACTGAGTGCTTTAAATTAAATTTTGATACCATATGAGTGACGTTATTTCCAAAAAAATCAGAGAAAAATTATTTTAAGCTTTCCTAAATGTTAAAATAATTTATAAAATTTATTAAAAATTGAAAGTAAAACAAACATTTAAAAAATAGATATTTAAAAAATAATTTCAAAAGTGTATTTAAATTGAAAATAAATTGATTAAAATCATTTACGCCAAAATAGAACCGTAAAATTGTGAGACGAAGGCCTAAAATAATACCAAAAAAAAAAAAAAGGTAAAGAATCTACAATGAATTTGACAAGAGAACGAAAATTCCAATATTTCACTCGAAACAAAAATGTGCCATAAATGTTGCTAAAATCAGCCTTTTGATTTCCCTGCATTTGATCAGAAGTTTTTTCCCTCTTTTATTTCAATTGCAAAAGAATGACTTTTATTCGAATATATGTAACAAGTTTTCAGAAAGTAAAATAATCTTCAAAACTTTTTACCTAAATGTTAACAAGGACTTGAGCTCAAGATCTTTCCTTCCTGTATTTCCTATCCCAACCTCATTATGGTGAAATCAAATCTATTTGGAATCTGTGCAGTTGGAGGGGGCTTCCTTATTTAACAGCAGATAGCATTAGCATCTAAATTTTATCCCTCCCTAAATCCAGCGATTTGCTTTTCTTTTAACATTTATGGACTTAAATCTGCATGTTCGTAAGTATGTCGAAACGCAAGGGGTAGGGGCACCTTTATTAGAGAATATGGGAAAAAATTTAGATGTGACAATCTCACTGAGGATTTTATTTAGAGTCGGAATCAAATTTACATCTAATGTACAGTGTGGCCATAAAATAACTTTCCCTGTTTGGGTGCATCTACAGCTAAAACTAATGAATGGAATGAAACCATATTTCAAATACAGAATGTGGTGAGCATGGAAAAATGAATTCCGCAAAAAGGAAAAAAAAACTATCAAAAGTTGCCAATAGGGACAATATTGGCGCTGCTGTCAAGTACGAATGAGATTTGTATATGGAGAAGGATTATGTAAAATTCCTGGTGCGAGCGTGACCAGAGCGCCAAGCATTCCTTGTAAAAAGGGAAGAGCAAAGGACTTGTTAGCAGTTCGTTCTTGACTGCTGATGTGTTGACTGTTGACATGTGCTAAATATGGGCTTTGAACCTATGAGTCCTGAAATCCTTCGTGTATGTTGATGAAGTTTCAAACCTGCATATATTGAAATGGAACATGAGATCGGCTGTTATAAACATCGAAATTGACAGTTTACAGACAGTTAGAGAACATCATACATCATGTGAAGTATGTTGTACATAGGGAAGGCTAGCATACTTAAAATGTTGCACGGCATCCAAATGTTGATGAATATAAGATGTCACGAATTCATTCATAACTGTACTCAGACAGCGTCTATCGGCAACTTTTGTACTAATTTCTTTTTTTCTGCGGAATTCATCTTCCCACGCCTTCCACAGCCTGTTCCATTTCTTTCATCGTTTAAACTACAGATGCCGCCAAACTGGGAATGTTACTTTATGGCCACCCTGTATTAATATACAGGTTGTTCACAGATTAGTTAATTTTGCTCAGATTAACAAATGCATATGCAAATCAATTCATGACATTTTTATGTCGCGTTAAAAGAAGTGTTAAAAGGAGGAAGAAAGTATCCACTTTCGCAAGTTTAGTCAATTATTTATTTTTAAAACTCACTTCAGAAACATATCAGTAGTGAAATTGTAAATAAAACTAAAGATTTCCAGATTCTAAATTCGATTTCAATTGAAATCCATTCTAAATGTGGAAAAAGTTTGCAAAATATATCTCCTTGGGAACGGCCTGATATGCAATGGTGGCTCATCCATTAGAGCTTAACAATATTTCCTAAAATTATTTTTGAAATCTACATTTTCTTTTCTTACGAAGCTTCTTAATTTAAGAATTCAGTACTCTTCGTTTTTGTTCCTATTCTAACAGATGGATAATGAATCGAAACAGGGAAAACATTACAAATAAGACAATAAAAAAAAGAATCAACAAGCAAAACGAAACGTAGGTCGTTATCACTCCTGCAGCGCATGAAAGCTGGCCGCTACTGTTCGTTTCAGTACTCCGCGACGACCAGTTACAACGATTCTACATCATTATGGGGTGAGATGCGGAAGGATAAGCACATTTCCGGAATTCTAAGCCATTCTTTGACCTTGGTTTCCACCCTATTAAATAATTTATCGTTCAGTTTTTCTCCACGTACGTATCGTTTCAGACCTCATTTTATTTAAATGAAAAATTGCATATTTGCATGGGTAATTCAAGAGCTGATTCAAATTCTACTAATTATTTCATGTAATAAATTTAAAATAATAATATTTTTATGTGAGAAAATTATTATTAATAATATTTTTAAACATACCATTTAAAAATAATATTTATCAAATTCTTAAGACGTTCTATATTTACAGCAACTCCTTAAATAAAATAAAAAAATGTTTAAAAAGAAACAAAATCTCGAATATCTCGAAATATTGTTAAAAAAATCAATATATAATAAGAGAAACAATTTAAGGTAAAAAAAATCATTATTATTTTCTAATAAAGTAAGTTAACAAATTTTAATTTAATCTTATGATGAAATCTTTTATTTACTCATCATAATTTAATGTTTATACCCTTTAGAGTAAATAAAAAGTGCCCTGAAATATTTTATTGCAAATTATCTGCAATAAATCCGCGTGTAATCCGAGTTTACTTTATTGTTAAATGTAAACATCTCCTTTCACCTATTTTGACGAATTAAACCTATCTTGACGCATGCGCAAAAGAGCGGAATATTTTAGAATCCGTTGAAAAACAAAGAGTATATGATTGTTTGATTTGAAGATCACCGCTAACCTTGCATTGAAATTAGAAGAACGGGACCCGCAGAATTGAATACATGCGGCTGACCCCTCTCTTTCTCAATCCCAAACGTCGCCTTCGTTCTCACTTTTTATTTATCTATTTACTTGTTTCTTTGCGGTAGCTGTTTATAAGTTTCGCCTTCTGTTCTTATTACGCCGACAAAGACATGCGTAGTTTATTGAATATCCATTTTTTTTTGTTAGAGGTTATTATCCTAAAACGTTATTCATTGATATAAAATATTATACAGTGAACAATGGAAACTTTTACAAGTGAACGACGAGAACAGTGTTTCTATGAGGAATCACGTTGCAGGCAAATTGTTTTTCATATTATTTGATATTCATTTTAGATTAATATTATTGTATTGATTGGATGAAGGTGAAGGTGTGTATGGGAGGGGAGACTCTGGAGAATCGGATCTTCAAAATTCATATAGTATTTTTTGACAAGAAATTGATATCATTTTGTTTGAAATGAAATAGATTATGTATGTAACTTTGAAATTAAAAAAAAATTATTACTCTACTAATGAGTATAACAGCCTGAAAAATAATTGTATCTCTAAGCAAATATTTTTTTGCTGCAATGTTAATTTCCGAGTTCCCGTCACTGAATATCGTTTCCGATGCCTAACCATGATTCAAAGTAACGACGTCTATTCTGAAGCGACTTTCAAAACAAATTTGGTTTTATCAAACAAACTTATCGTACTAATGTTTGTTTTGAATATATGCAATATACTTGATTTTGAGCCATGGTCAGAAGACGAGGACAATGCTTTAGCTTGAGTCCTCTCTCCAAACTTCCAAATCATAATAGTGTGAGGAGATTTCACCCTTGATATCATATTTGATAAGCACGATATCCTCGCGTACAGATCTTTGGGGGAATCGGATTTCGAGCTTGAAATTAGGATGCTCAGATATTAACACCTTGCCAAAAAGTCACCCTGGTAATTAGATTTTAATTTTTAAAAAAAATCAACAAACAATTTGAAAATCAAAAACGATTGCAATGATTGCTACTTGAAAAACAAATATATAAAATAAATTCTGCTAAGAAATATATAAAATGACATTCTGTCAAATTTGAGAAATTTATGTATAAAAAAAGTGCAATGACGATGATCGTATAAAAATTTTAGTGTTAAACAGAATGCTTTTAAAAATACTGCTATGAACAAATTTCAAGAGAGAAAATTTTACATAGATCTTAATTTACTTTTTTTGCAATATTTATGCCAAGGGTTTTATAAAGAATCAATGAGAGTATTCTCGTTGAATATAGCACTTTTGTATAAAATTTTATAGAATAGTAAATGAAATTGAATATGTATTTCATATTCCTTCTCTTTAATAGACTCATTTGATAAAATTTCATTTATAAAATTTGTAACATTCTTAAGGTATCCGAACACGTGCGGAGTATATTTTTGGAAAAACATCGTGTAGACCATATTTTTGAGTTTAAGACTTTTCATGATTAGTAATAAGATGTCAGTATTTGAAATAAACATTAATAATTTTTGAAAAGGGCATTTAATAGCATACATTTAGGCAAATTCTTAAAAAACTTCAAATTGGCTACACCAAAAATTGTTACTCTCATCCGAACAACACTTATACCAAAATAAACTGCATGGATTTCTCTAGGGAATGAACTACAAGCGTATGGTTATTATAATAAATAAAAATTTTTAGAGCCAGTCGAAGATTTATCATGATTTTTTTAGTAAATTTGTGACGTTATTATTCAAACAATAGGCTGTAAATTAAAAAAAAATATTCACCCAATCTAATTTTTTTAGTTCATTCATTAGAAAATAGTATCAAGACAAAGTTCTCCAAATTTCATAGTAATATAACAATTATATTTTGAGTTATTTGATTAGAAGTGAGCAAGAAATAAGTAAAAAATCAATTTTGAGGAAAATGCATTTAAAGTATTCACCAACAGGTTTTAATAATAAATTATGTGTGTACGTACTTAAAATCCACCACATTTATAGGTCATAACCTCTTCCTTCTCAGCATTTAATAATTTTCCTTTTTTAAACATGTTTTTTCCTGGCAATTTTTGCATTTGGCAGTGAATATCGCCTAGATTCATTTATTCTATCTTTGATGAGTTCAGCAAATGCTCTAATTGCATTTCCACTAAGATACACACCAATAACCTTAAGGATATTCAGAAATCCTATAAAGCCATCGTTTAAAATGTATTACAGACATAAATGCCCTAATCTGAGGGTTGCGGAGCTCGGCAAAGACATCTTTAGGTACAAATTTCCACAAAACACTGTTGCAACTCTCATTTGCATTTTTCGTTTTCCAGTGCAAAACATTTTCCGTATTTAAAACTAAATTTGTGTTTATACAAATTTTTAACATGTTCTTGGCCCTTTAAATCAGTACTTCCGGTTTACCGATCATTACGAAAATATTAATATATTGAATTCTAATTAACGTAGGGACAAAAGTATATTTGTTTTGGATAGCTCAAAGACTGCCTAACCAATGAAAGAATTTTTTTTAAAAACAAATGTCATTTTTTTGTGAAAAATCAACTTTTACAATGTAATCGGATACTTGAAGTATTCGAATTCACATATGCTTGAAAAGAAACCACCAGACAGTCTAGCTCTTGATGGATTTGATTCAGAACTTAACACTGTTAAAAAATCTGTGAATGTAGTCAAGCGTGAAAGTTTTTTTTTTCTTTTTCTTTTTTCTATCTAAATCTGCATTTTTGAGTTTCGTATTTATATGCACACAAAAGAGCTGTCGATATGCTTCTTATTCGTAAAAAATAATTTGGTAAAAATATACACATTTAATATAAAGTTTACATTTAATTTCCGTTTTTGAATTAAATGCATTAATGATAATCATTGTTCTCAGACATGCATATAATAAAAACGTTTTTGGCCTCGGAGAAATGGAATTTTTGAGGATTTCTATAATTAAAATATGCATTACTGAAATTTATAATGCTTTATAAACACTAATAATTAACTATGATATATGCAGTTACTTTACTTGCGTAAAAAGCATATTTAGCATATTTTATGGTTCACAAATGCGTGTTCTACTGCATGCGAGCCTTCACCGTTTTAAATAATGCTATATTTCTGAAAAGATATCTTAAGCCTTTTATTGGTAGATTTTACAAAAAATGGAGGGGGGGGGGTTGCGCCTAGAAAATCTCATGGTTTTAATGGCAGTGGTAAACATTCTCCCCATCTTGCATAAGAATGAAAACGTGCTATTTGGAAGAAAACGCCGTTTTTCTCAGTTTTATCGACATAATTCGCAGCTGACGTGCTCCCACAATTTGTCGTCTTTACTCGGCAATTTCCTTCCAAACTTTGAACGGGTGATGCGGCAATCATGTTTACTAATATGTAATCGAAGGAAGGAGAAATATCCCACTTCATCATTAGATGGATGCGATACGTTTTTTGCATTTTTATTATTTTTGCTTTGCAAAATTCTTTTTTGGCTTTTAAATATGATTACTTTCATTTCTTAACTCACCTTTAAAGAGATGTCTGAATTTTAAAAGCAGCCATTGAGTAAATACAGCCATTATACCTTTCAGTAAAATTTTGATAAAACAGTTTTTTCTCAGATTTATTTTTTCATATACCCAATAGAAAAATACATATTTTGCGTGATTTTATCTTATAAATTTTTTATTATTTTAATTATTACATTTAATTATTTGAATATGTCTTGCTTATGTATAGATTTAATAGAGTTTTCAAAATATATAAATTTAGATGTTTCTATCCATTTATATCACAAATTTTTAAAAAGCAAATAATAAAATAAACCAGGTTTAAAATGCTTATTTTTATATTTTCCTGAAATTCATTATTAATTATATTGCAATGTTCAAAAATGTAAGGTAAAATATGATACATACCTCGAAACCTGATTATATACATTTTAAACAATGATTTAAAAGTGTCAGAAACAATCTAAGAAAAAAAATCTAAATTCATGATCACGAAAAGATTTACTCAAGGCTACAAATCTTTTAATAATTAAAAATTAATTATTATTTTAATAATTTTATTAATTAAAAATAGCGAATAGATAATAATAAATTCAAATGGTAAATAATTAATGCACATTTTTAAATTAATTTGTATAATAAAACAAATAATTAATTAAATAATATCAAAGAAAGTATTCCTTAATTTCCACTACCTCTAACTTTTGATTCAATAAGGTAAATATGCTACATTATAAATATAACTCATTTAAATTTCTAATCTTTTCGAACAAAAAAAAAAAGAGTGGAAGAAAGGAATTACCTGATTCCTTTGTGAATTACCAACTTTAACTAGATGGTAATTTCTAACAAATTCATCACTTTACAATCTTTGTAGTTAGGAATCCCTTTCGAAGGTTTGGTGCAAGTATATTAAACTTGTTATGACTGAGTCTTTGTAACTCTTCGATAATTAATTATTCCAACCTATGCAAGTGTCTCGCCTCACTTGCTCTATTTGTCAACACATGATGAGAACATTCTCCCTAAAGAATACGGATAAAAATAGTCTTAGGAATTCTTCCCAGACTAATCCAATAAATAAAAGAGTTGTTTCTTTTCAGTAAGTTGTTTTCCTGATTAACTGATTTTTTCCGAGAGCTGGAATTTAGGATAATTAACGACAGCAATTACAGAGCCGGTGACTAAATGAGAAAATCTTTGCAATGAGTGGTGTATTCAGTCTATTTAGAAAGAAAACTCACAAAAGGCAGTTTGAGAAATTAAAAGAAGACGAATTAACGAAGAAGTAAACCTAACGTTTTATTATTTTGATTACATATTTTCTGAAATTCAGAATGAAAGTTCTTGGAGGATGAGTAAACATCAAACCTTCAAATTAAATTGGCATTCTAAACAACTGCATTTAATAGTCGTGGAGAGTGATTTATTTTAATTGATGAACAATTTCGCTTTATTCACAATATTTGGAAGAACTAATTTTATTAAAAAACTTTCAGTGACCCCCTAAATTTTTGGTATATCATTTTTTGATATCATCTTCTGTATAAAACAGATAATGCGCACATACATCATTTCAATAATTTTAAAAAAGAAAGAAATAGCTAGTGTAGTATCTGAGTGGTAAAGATCAACAACTGATGTTTATTAATGGACTAGCCGCCTTTGGCGACCAGCCGGTTCGCCAGTATTACCGCTCGCTACAATTTTCAATTAAATATATTAAGTAACTGGTCTCTTAAAGGATTCTCAAACAAAACATTTTTAATCTTCAAATTTTGATAGTCATACCAAACTTATATTGTTTAGATCGTTTCGTTCAATTTACTATATATATTTTGCTAATTTGTTGCCATTTCCGGTAAAACTTCAACTTTAATTAAAAATGTAAATGACGAAATTGCAATTAATATTAAGATATTTTTTAATAAAACCAAGCGTTTTATTTTATTAATCATCTTTATTGTTATTTATTAATTATTATTATTATTGAATATGAGTATTGCAAACAGAATCGCTCGGTATTTAAGTCTTATGTTAACTACAAAATATTTTTCATAGTTTATGTAATATCTCAAACAATAATTGAACAAAAATTTCTGAGATTCAGTATAAAATTCAGTTTTTAGTTTTGCTTTCAAAAGGATTGAAATGAAATCAATAATAATATTTTGTTCCTGCTTATAAATATATTCCAAAAATTATGAAGTCTAAATTTAATGCAGTAAGGTATCATATTCTGATAAATATTCTGGATACACCAAATTTTAAATAAATGAATGAATGTTTCTATTTCCCACGATCAACTAAGACTTATTTATGAAGTTTTAAATGTTAAAAATTTAGAAAAACTCACCATTTTCATAATCTTAGGCCAATTAATCTTGAGAAACCTGCTCGCTGATTGGCGTATTTTCTTTGAAGAGATCGATGGAAAATCTAAAATTATCCTTTTTTTATTGTATAGTGATATTCAAATTTTCATAAATGAGTCAGTTTAAGTGATTGGAAATTAACTCTTAAAAGTCAGTGATTTAGTTGATTGGAAATTAACTCTATGACCACCATAAAATTTGTGCTTTCTCTTGTGGTGTATGCATTCTCCTTAATATCCGATCGAATAAAACATCACATACAAAAGTACTACATAGAAGAAACACATCAAAAGTAAACATAACATTTCAATAGTTGCCAAAAACAAAAGAGAGAAAAATGCAATTAATAAGCAGACGATATTTAGAAAAGTACAGATATTTAGACTGGAAAATGAAATTATCTGAAATTAAAAACACGCGCAGACGATATTTACAAAAGTAAAAATATTCAAACCTGAAAAGGAAAATATATGAGTTATTCCATGAATAAATGCCATAAGCTTGTTTACATCTTCATTATTTTATGAATCATTAAATATCAAAATGGATCGGAATGGAATGGAATGGAAAAAATAATATTTCATATTTGTTTCATTTCTTACAGACACTTGCCGAAAATTATAATTTTGCAGATTTCATTTCCAAAAAGATTTAATTTATTTTCAGTTAGAGCTTTATTCAATGTGATGGCAACACTTTAAATAAAGCTATTTTTTTCTCATGAATGCGAAACGTGCTTAATCCTCATTTTTATTTTTGACGAAAAAAATTATTGAAAAACATAGTTAAAATATTTATTTAAAAATTCATTAAAAATAGAAATTTAATTTTAAGATTAAAACAGTAGTATCATTTAAAAGATAAATTTTTTATCTTTAACTTGATGCAAAAATCTTTTTTGTGCGGTAATATTTTCGGCAGTTATAGCAGAAACACGTCAAAATTTCGCTTAATTTTTAAATAAATAAAATTCTAGTTAAAAATTCGAAAAAATAACCCCCAGGTGCACATTCCCGGCCTCCAAGGTATACACGTGCCAAATTTGGTAGCTGTAGGTTGAATGGTCTGGTCTGTAGAGCGCCAACACACACACACACACACACACACACACATTGAGCTTTATTATAAGTATAGATTAAATACAGTACAGGAGAATAAGTAAATACCAGGGCGTTAGAGAAGTGCAGTAGAAAATGAAGAATATTGCTTTGTTATTTTGATAATGGATTAAGTATTTTATAAAATTAACAACACTTTTTAGCCATGTCATTTCTTATTATCTTCAAACAAAAGGCTTTGAGTTTTATTGTCATCTCAATTTACAGTTCTGATGGAATACATGATATTCCTTTGGTGTGTGTGCTTTGTCTATTAATTTGAATTCTCTAAGCATTTTTTCTGTTATATTATTTGGATTGTTTACAATCTAAATCTAAATTTTATCTATGTTTCAATATTTTTTCTTATTAATACTTTGCGATCTTACCAGACTCTGGATTTACTTCATTTAAATGATTAAAATGTAATTTTAAAATAATTGTTCCATTTTTGTTGAAAAGAGATTCATGCTTTTATCAGTGCTTGCTTTTCTCGTTTTATATTTTTGCAAGTTTCCGATTCAGATTTTTAAAAAGTAATACTTGACACTAATGCAGGCATTCCAATTTTTTTTTATTTGCTTTTTCTAGATAGCGCAATAAACTTACAAAACATTTTTTTAATCCTTGTAAAAGCTGATGCTTCTATTCTTAGTCAATCATTCAGAAGATTATAGTCAATCTGCTTAAATTTCTCACATTTTTTTGGAATATGGAATAAAATGTAGGTTTTAACCTTGCTTTGCACTAAATATGTATACAAATAAAAATCGGAATCAGGTATAAAATCTGAATCGGTGAGAAATTTCCCTTATTTTTTATTGTTCTTCCAAGACTTAAAATTTCCGTTTCAGATAATTTCACTTTTTT
>JAPMOR010094687.1:242126-301449 GCA_026543865.1 Argiope aurantia | reverse complement strand
ATTAAATTTGGTAAATAATAATTTCCTGTAATCGGATGATTTTAAGATCATTGGCATTTTTCTTATTGCAAATATTATGATTTCTTTGTAAAAGCAAACCTTACATTTTATCACATGATATAAAAGCTTCACCGTATCAAATTCAATTGCAGGTAGTGAACAAAATAATAAAGAAAACGAAACTCTAAATGTTTCGAATTTTTCCTTTCGGGAATCGGAGTATTTCGTTACTTTCAACTGTTGCAGTCATTCATGATTCTAGAATTAAGCAGCTGAAGAAATGTTTTGTGAGAATAATTTTAAGGAAAATTATCGAGTACATAAGAACAGTAGATATTTTGATGAAATGCCAATTTTCATCAAAGTCAAAGAGCTAGGGAACTCCAAACATTTGATCGTTTCCGGGCCTCCATTGACAAAATTTTTTTATTTTGATAAAAAGCATTGTAGGTGATACAAATGTTTCATGCAAGAATGCGAAACATTAAATTACATGAAAATAACTAATGAGATTGAAGAAAACACAGTAATTTAAGGATTTTGTTAAACTATAAATCAAGTTCCCTTGGGCTGCACTTTAGGAAGAAGTTCAATATCGCAACCGAATTTTTTTTTCATTATTACTTAATTTTTGTATTTATAAAAAAAATCTTTTTCTGTGCAAATAAAAAAATTGACCTTATTTTAGTAGACAATGAAGATTAAAATCTGCAAAAAACTGCTTCAAGAGATACATCAAATTCGGAAATACTGTCATATAAATTATGTACATTTTTCTACTGCGATATATCTACAAATTATTTAAATAGCAGATTCTCCTACTTTCATAAATCAGCAATTCATTTATATTAATTCATTTATGGTTTAAAATCGATACTTTCTGCGTCACACTACTATGATGACATATGGGAACTCGATATTAATTCCATAAAATTTCATTTGAAAAGTATGATTGGAGAAACGAAATTAACGCTTTAAAAATTAACACTTATCACTCTTAAATTAATGCTATTTGAATTTTATGATCTTTACAAATGTTACTCTGATGTTATCTATCTAATGTTTGTTTTGATCAGGATTTCTGCATTAATTCCAAATCCTTTTTATTAAAACAGTAGGAATTACTATAGAAAATAAAACAAAGCATTTGGAAATTTATTAAATCAATATTTAAAATTCATAGTGACGAATATATAAGGGACAATTTCCAAATTTGACTGCGGAAACAACAGTATTAAATGTCATAACATGCCTCTTGGTATTTGAGAATTACATAGTGCTACTGAAATCAACACTGAAAAAAATGTCAGTGCTTGAGTAGTTATATTAAAGGCATTTAAAAGAGTTATTAAATTTAAAGGGTTATTACAAAGGACTATTTCAAAATTTTTACCATCATTATCATATCAAAAATTAAACAATTCTTGATCGGATATGAGTCTGATTTCATTTGGTGCATATATAGTTTTTGATACTTATAAATTTTATATTTTATTGGTTTTTATTGAATATTTTACTTTCTGTTGTCTTTAATCTTATAATTGTAACTGGCAACAAATTTCTTGTCCAATTTGTTTCACTTATATTAATGTTAATGTCAATAACATTTGTTTTTTGATGGTAAATGCTTCGCCAAGCACAGTTCCAAGATTATGCCATATCTTGAGTTTTTGTTACGCTTTATTCTGTGGAAAAATGAAATTGATCTTTTATATAAAATAAAGACTCGTCCTTTTATCCTAAATAACTACAATTAATTTATTCTAGGTTGCATATTTTAACAATTATCGTACAAAGGAAAAATTTTACTTAAAGTTTCAGTGTAATAGGAATATCTTTCAATGACAATTATTCTGTTACTTCATGCAAGATCACCGTAAAAGCAACATTTTGATACGCAGCACCACTTAAATATACAAAGCAACGTAAGTAGAATCCCTCTGGGACTACCAATTTGCTAAGCCTATTTTTACGAATAACCAATAGAAAAAGAAATATTTGAAAAGCAACATTAAATTACTACTCATAATTCAACATCAGTAACTTAATGGATTCTTCACAAATTTGGTTTAAATAGCCAAATTGAGTTTACGTTTTCTATTCAAACACTTGTAAAAAACTATATGTAATTCTATTCGTACACGAAGCCCATTTGCAATTCAGATACATTAGGAAATCATTGAGAGTTCTCTTTGATAAAATGGTTTTGCCATTTAGAATTCAGAAATCCCAAGTGATACTTCGCGCCTTATGATCAGGTCATGTTTTTAATGGAAAGTGCAAGGAAATTTTCTTCTATGATGGCATTGGAATCATACTATTTTAGAAATTCCGACGCGTGCTTTACCTAATTTAGTTATGAAAGATTTTAAATATTCCAGCTTAAAGTTTGTTTGATTTGTTATTTTTATTTAAGAGATCTATATAATAGAATTTTGATATTCATCTTAAATTAGGAGTTAAATAGTTTTCTAGGTTTTGTTTCTTTATTTGTATTTTAAAAAGTTAATCAGAGTGATCTGGGGTACTGGAAAAAATCATTAAAATAAAATCTTATGTGTAGTAGTTCAGTTTATTGATTTCTTTAAAGAAATTCATATATTTTTCTCAATAAAAAGTTTTCTTTATACAGGCAAAATTAATAGGCATTCAACGTTTCAATTCATAATTTTCATTAAAAAATAGCGAATTCTTTATTTCCGAATAAAGTAAGTATTTTAGGAAAATACGATAATGTTTATGATTTGTAATTTAATCCTTTAAACAAATTTCCTCCATTCTTAATGTAAAATTATTTAATTTTGGCTATAATATTAAAATGAAATATATATATAATTCTTTTAATTTCATCTTTTCAATTATTTTATTTTAGAGAATTTTATGTATCATGACTGTTTGGTAGATATTATGGAGCTAATTATTTTTTCTACAGAAATGACATTAAATAGAAAGAAATTGAAAAAATTCATATAAATTTTGTAAAGAATAAATTGAAAAAATATATTTCTGTACTTAGTTTATGTTTTTAGCCCACAACTGGTAACATGAATTCCCTTAAGCGGTCAGAGACATAGAGTCAAAATGACAAACTTTTTTCTTTTTTTTTTTTTTTTTGTAAACAACATAGGGATTTATTTTGGAAATAAAATACCTTCTGGAAATCATGTAGTTACCAAAAATGTCAAACATTTAATATTAAAAATTTTAAATGCTATAATATTAAATGTTATAGAGATATTGTAAGAAAAATTTAAACAATCTTTTAATGAATATTTACTTCATTTATATATTACGGAATTACTTTAACGTTAATAACTGTAAGAAAATAACAAAGAAAAATAAAGAATACAATAATTTAAATTATTATTTTAAAAACTGTTCTTTATTTTTTTATGCATTATTCAAATAAAAAACCTTTTCAGAGACGTGGAGTCAATGATTCCTTAAATAACAACAAAAACTTTGAAAAAGAATAATTCGGCTATACGCAAGTGTTCATACTCTAGCCAACATAATGCTTGCTGAAAGAACAACTTGAAAGTACTGAGCGTGATTGTATTCAAGGACATAATACCACGTGATAATCAGAGCTAATAAACAACAACGAGTCATTTGACTCCAGTCTCCAGTTACGGGTTAAAGAGATTTCGTTTAAAATTAAAATATGCCTACTTCTTACAGATGACGATTGCACAGAATGAATAGCTCAGTTTTTAAGTTTCATGCCATGGTAGATTAGCCTTTAAATAGAGACGTGCGGTCTGTGAGACCGCTAGCGATGGATTTTCTATCACCCCTATTCTATTTTTAGCTCAATTGAATGGATTGACCCTGCAGCTTCCTGTTTTGTGACCTTCAATACACGTGCACTTTTTCAACCGATTTCAGCAGATGCTTTTTAAAATAATTCAGTAATTTCTTCGAGCGCGGTCTCTATGACCGCATCTCCCTGTTTGTGTCCCAGTGATAATCAAGGCTTACCAGATGGCGCTAAAACTTGGGGCCCGAAATATCATCCAGTTTACTAGTCCTATTATGAATCAGTGCTCCAGATACTTTTAAATGAAGCAGAAGTGATTTTAGTGATAAGGATAATTGAACAGAAGAGTTTTTCGATGAAAATTCGCATTGAACTGATTTTGATACGTATGTTCAAACATAATCAATGTTTCTAGTGATAATGTATTTTAAAAAAATTATAAAATATATTAATATACCAAGAGATATATATACAGAATTTATAGGTTGATTTTAATACTAGTTATAAACCTGTATGTTTAAAATGCCCTAGAAAACCGTGCTGTGAAAGTCACACAAGTCGATAAAAAAAGGGCCAATTTTACCCATTGTCAATTTTTTTTATTTTTCATATAATTGTTGAATTTTACATTATATTGTCTTCTATGTACCTTCATATACTGTAAAAATAAATGTGATTTAAAAAGTAAAAAGTAATATGCTTTTTCAAGAATATTATTTATTGTAACATATAATTTAAGAAGAAAATGTATGTTCCAACGCATTTACTTTTCTCAATAACAATATATTTCGAAACATTTCTAAAACATATCTATATATCAAGAAAAATATCTGCAAAATATATTGGCAGTTTTTCATACTAATACATTCATTAGAAAATTTAATTTGAGTCTAAATTAAATGCGGTCTCGTAGACCGCACCTCCCCAGTTAAGTCCAAAAATTTCACCTCCCCAGTTAATGGTTAAATGATGGTTTTAATCAAAATGTATATGCATTATATTATTATCCTACTTTTTCAAATATAAAATTGAATGTCAAAATTTATCTTATTACAATATACGTTTTTTGGTATGAGTGGAAATTTTGTAATTCGAGTTAGATATTTAGATTATTATTGTGAAACGAAATTATTTTTTTGTTATTTTTATTTATTGTTAAATGTAATTATAATCCCAAAAATATATATTGTGGTATAGTAATGTATTCATTTTTTTTATACATCGGACTTGCATTGAATAAATTCATTTAAATTTTTATGTTTGCATTTTTCAATTTTTGAACAATTTTGTTCTTGTTATACTTCATTTTCATTATAATTTTATCGCTTATTTCTAAACCGGGCTTTCTTTTGTATATTTATTCTGTGTTAATATGTGTATTCTCAACAATTTCTATTTTATTTTCGCTTACTTCAGCATTAGCTAGCCAATGTATCAGTTTTTTTTAATAAATAAAACTTGAAATCAAATGGAAAATTGGGTGCAGTTAAGAATAAATATACAAACAAAAACCCCACTTAATTTTGTTTTTTTTATTTTCAAATAAAATTATTATGTTTTTGTACATTATCATGCATAATCTTTCCTTGAATTCTTCTAATCCAATCCGAAGAATAATATAATATTTCACACAAAAATAATACCTCTCATTACATTACAAAATTTTAAAATACTTGAAAAAAATAATGTTTACCATTTAAATATAAAAGAATATTGCATTTGCTACAGGACCAGTACATAATGAAATTTTATTCCTCAATCTGTTTGAAATACAGACCAGTGATTAACGCCATCTTTTGGTGCATTAATAGGTAAATGATGAGACTACCCTCTAGGTTTAGTGAGCTTATGTAAAACCGATTTTGGATATTGATATATTTTTCATCACAACAAATGCAATACTTTTCTTGCATAAATTTATCAATGTACGCAAAAATATGAATATTATTCGTTTCTCTTCCCTTTCTTTCTTTATGTAAACAATTTTTCTTGGATGTTTTTATTACGTTTTATATAAATAATCGCAATTCGTAACACTCGCCGGAATGAAGTCTCAGATAGCACGCCAACAATGAAAATTCTCACAAATAAAGAAACAAGTTTTCGAAGATTCTAGTTGCGTTCGGAAACGATAGTTTAAAATTTAAAGAAGAAAAATAAAACACTATGCAAAGGTGGTTACATAAAAATATATGAGATTTTATACAATAAGATACATACAATGCAGATATATTTCAGTTAATGCAGTTCGAGTTTCAATGCAGTTTTATGCATACAATGTATATATTAATCGCTATCTATGTTATTATGTATTAAGTGTTAATATGTGTATTCTATATGATTATGGAATATATTTCATCCTTGAAATCCCTTCTAAAAAGGCCTTATTTCAGTTTTCTACAGAGCAATTCTCATCTTTTTAAATTGCCAAGCGCTATCTATCTAAATTTGATAGAATCCTTTATGAATGCAGATGAATTCAACAAATTCATGTCACATCTGGTTTATCAACCTTCTTTAAACAGAAATTATTTCCATTCGACGTTATACAATTGCTATTTTTCCACAACAGAAATGTTACTTTTTTTTATGCATAATTACTATTAATTCTGTTTCTGAATTATTATGAAATTATAATAAAACCTATACAGAAAGAAAATCATTAAGAGAAGTTAATGTTATTGAAGAAGTAAAGATCATTTTATAAGGTTTTTCAAAAATCCAGAATACAATACTGTCAGGTAAATAAACTTTCTAATTTTTTTAGAAAATACGGAATATAGAAATATCTCTAGCAAAACATACCTACCAGTGAATAACAAAGATGTCAACAATGAAATAATGCAAAAATCGATCCCTAACTACAACTGTGCTGTAGTCACCGCTCCCAATTACTCATAGCTACAAATTACACTTTCTGATTTTATGTTCGCACTTTGTATTCTCAGTGATTGTAAAGAAAAACTTTAGTAAACAACGTCAATATTTTTGTTAATTTACCCCTGAACAAATGTAACTCGCTGTCTTACTTTTCTTAGCTTTAAGTTCAGTTCAATCATATTAATGTCCTATTTTTAAATCAAAGCTAGGACTATTTTGGGACGGACTTCGTATTTTTGAATTGAGGACGACACTTCAGCTGACACCCCTTCTCCAGGCTTCCTCACCACACCAGTGGGAGGACGTTTGGCTCCGACAGATTTAAAGTCTGACTGTTAATATGACGGTTCTTCGGCGTAATCGGGTCTCGAACCTTAACACTCCTCCGGTTTCGAAGTAGAGACCTTCCCAACATACCGCCAAGATCGCTCTGGATTTTAAATTAACGATGCAAGGTTTTGCAAAAATATTCCTTTTCATTATGATTTTCATAAAAATTCATGTATTTGTACGTCAAAATGGAATTGATGTTCACAAGTCGAGATTTATTTTTAGAAAAAGAGTTATTTTTTATTTGAATTGCATTTTTCTTGAGTATCTTGTAGAATCAGAAATAATTAATCTCATAACCTCCCTTAGTGAGAAAAATTAATTCTCGATTTTTACACGAAATGAAAAATACTTCTTAACTGAAATTTTTTTTTTCCATGAGATGAATGCCGAATAGGATAATTCGTTCCATTTCTATAAAAATATTGAAACAAATTTATAATAATATAATTTATTTTATATGTTGTATGCAATTTTTTTCCAGGAAGTTGTCTAAAACATTTGCTTTTACCTGCGCTTCAAAATTTGCAGTATCTCGCATCTTTTTTTATACACTTCAATTAAATAAATATTTTATAGTTCCGCGTTTAATTTGTGAAAAAAACCGTCAACAAACAACAGTTAAATGCAGACTGATGTGAAAATTGATGTCAATATATCTCTTTCTGACTTGTGCGAAACAACATTTCTCGTAAAGGGAGGGCCTTTTTTAAACATTTTGGTTTTGCTCATTTTACGTTTCACTAGTTATCAGAAATGCCCCGAAAATGAATATGGACAGTATGTACGACTTTTTACAATATGTGTAATATAATTTAATGATAGAAAAATTATTGATCTTTGTTTTCTGAAAGATTTTTTGAAAGAAAGAAAATAAAATCTAATGGAAATTTGCAAAAATACAGATAACGTTTCTTTAAAATCTCCGTTTCATGTCATTTGAGAAATACTAGTGTAAAATTTAGAATGATCCATTATCCATATTATAATAATTTAATATATCACCTTCCGAGTGGAGTTTTATGCTTATACACGGAGTCTTATGATGGCAACGAACAAATAAAGCTACTTGAGCAAAGCATTAACTTTTCTCTCTCATGAACACAGATAAATAATTTTACAGAATTCCAGGAAATATGCCATTTATCATCATTTTAGCATTAGAATGCACAATTAAAGGTTTGTTTTAATTCTAAACGTAAATGAAAATCTTAAATTTTTATGATATATTATGTATATTTATCATAAAATGATTCAAAAATTAATAAATGTATACAGCTTAATTTTTTTTAGTTTTAGCAAATGTATATTAAAATCAATGCAATATAAATCTTTATAGAAAAGTTTCCAACCTACAAAACAACAAGAAATACGAAGACCCAGCTAATATAATCTAAAGAAGATATCGAACAAGACTGCACCTAAATAAAGTTACACCAGAATAAGTTAAAAATATGTTGAGGAATGAATCCGAGTCCCTAGCGTTTAATACATCATTAGTTTCTAAACAAAAACATGTTGTATCTTAAAAGTAACAAAAAAATTCTAGCTATCCGTCTGAAAAATAAAATCTCATTTCTTTCAGAGAATCTTGTTATATCTCTATCAAGGAGACAAATAATATTAAGTAACAGTAAGGATAAAAATTTAGGGTAAGGTATTGCTTTTAATTAATAAAATATTAATCAATCCTTAACATGCGCATTAAATTTCTTAGCAGAAAGACTGAATGAGAATTACGATGTTTCCTTTATACTATCACAATCAGTTGTTATTTAATATGAAAGATGTTTTCTTAAAACCAAATCAGTTGTTATTTAATATGAAATATGTTTTCTTAAAACCAAATCAGTTGTTATTTAATATGAAAGATGTTTTCTTAAAACCAAATCAATTGTTATTTAATATGAAAGATGTTTTCTTAAAACCAAATCAGTTGTTATTTAATATGAAAGATGTTTTCTTAAAACCAAATCAGTTGTTATTTAATATGAAAGATGTTTTCTTAAAACCAAATCAATTGTTATTTAATATGAAAGATGTTTTCTTAAAATCAAATCAGTTATTATTTAATATATAAGATGTTTTCTTCATACTATTAAAATCAATTGTTATTTAATATAAAATATGTTTTCTCCATACTAACAAAATCAGTTGTTATTTAATACAAAAGATGTTTTCTCCATACTATCAAAATCAATTGTTATTTAATATAAAAGATGGTTTCTCTAAACTATCAAAATCAATTTTTATTTCATAAAAAGTATATTTTCTCAAAACTGTCAAAATCAGTTGTTATTTAATATAACCGATGTTTTCTTTATCCTATAAAAATCAATTGTTATTTAATATTAAATCTTTAGCAACAAAAATGTTTTGAAGTATAATTTTATGCGACTTATTTAAGTGTTATTTACATTTATATAATTTTTCTCCTGGATTTAAATGTAACCATGCATATTTAAATAACCAACATTTTAATCAGCTGATTCATATCAATGTATCTAAAGCAACATACCACATTTTATAATTTACCTCTTATAGGATCCATATTTTTAAATATTATAATTCATTCCACTGCTAAAATATACATAAGGATATTTGAAATATGTGATATATATATATATATATATATATATATATATGCATAAGGATATTCTTTTGCTTCGGGTATATTTTCGTCGGAAAAATATATCAGAAAGGAAAGAAAGTTGCATTAGAAACGTCGTTTCATTTGAAAGAAGTAAAGGAAGAGAGATCAACTACAAGATTGAATTTAAATCATCTGTAATCAATCAATGTCATCTCGGGGAGCTGGAAGACCCACAAAATGAATTAAAAATAATCCTGGAAAGGCTTAAAATTCAGAAGCAAGAACAACTGAAAATTATTTCAATAGAAAAATATTTGCTTCGTCAGGAAAGGAATGAAATAATAAAAAATATATATACAACTGCAAATTAAAATAGATTAGCTAAATGAAAAGTGTAGCTGAAAAGACATTAGTCATTTGATGCTGGTATAAATTAGGAGTTTCTGTCTGCCTGACAAATTTGTTTAAAAATACAACGTAATAATATTTGAAAGAGTTTTGTTATCTAAGAAGCCATGGAGGAATTTTTCTAATGGATTAATTAATTGGGTAAAATCGCAACATAAAAATGTTTGAGACACGATTCTAATTTTAGACACGTGTTCTGCTACTTTGTAATGTTGGGAAATTGACAAATGATGCATAGCTGGATACAATAAAGTTAATTCTATAAAATATAGGAAACTACAATGGCAAACTTCCAAGATTTTGTTAGGTACAGAGAACTTTCTGTCTAACTTTTTTGTCTCGTTTCAGAATTTTTTTTTTTATACATTATTTATTCTGAAATTTTAGTTATCAAATTGGTATTATTATTGTTGTGCAAATGCTGCAATTTTGTTTATTCAAAACTTTCATCGAAAACTAGATAAATATTCTAATTTATATCCACAATTATAAAAATAGCAGAAAATACTTAAAAATTTAAAATGCATTTTTCTATTCTTATTTTGAATGAATAATTAAAATTGCGAATGGATTTTGAGTGATTCTAGTCGATTTTTGTGATAAAAAAATTTCACGCTTTGCAGTTCCTAACCTTTTATTTTTTCTTATTTACGATTTTAAGTTATAAGTACACGCTTATTAACTTAAAAATAAAATTTATTTTAACTGGATTTTGGTTCAATTTCTGAGAAGATGAAATTCTGCTAATTGTATATTATAATTTGGTATAATTGTGAATGATGTATATAAAATATTTTAATCTTTCTCAGATCTTTTATCAATTATTTATTTATATTTAATTCCACGGTGTAATTAATATGATGGATAGTTAAATCGTGGATCTTGGGAAATTAATAGGAAACCGTAATATAAAACGTCCTTACCTTAGAAAAAAATCCTAGGTATTCATTATTATTAAACTATATTAATTAATGTGATACTTAGCATATATTCTATAGAATTTTTAATGAATTACTCAACTTTTAAGAATTCTGGTTTGAATATTGGAATTTTTAATTGCAATTTCTTTTTACAGTTTGCTAAATAAATTATAGCATTTCAGTTAGTATTTTCCACTCTTATATTTCAATATTTTCGGAGTCGCATTACGCTAATGCCTAATTTAAAAGTGCATATTTGAAGACAAAAAATGCGTTATTTTCGATTTTAAATATAACTAATTTGTAATTTGCCAAAAAATTTACATTAATTTATAGATTCTAATTAAAATATAGCCCGTTTGTAATTTATATATATAACTATACTTTAGCTTATTTTTTTACTTAGCCTTATTCTAATTTAATTCTGCTATTCTGCTCGCCTTTTTTATGCGATTGTAATGTTCAATCGGACATTAAGTATTAATTTCAGAATTATATGTTTGCAATATTTTCAGAGAGTTACTATATTTAGAGAAGAATAAGATGTGTTTTAATAGAATAAACATGATATAATTAAAACATAACGCATTAAACTTCTGAATATAGAACTTAAATTTCTAAAATGAATTAAATTATTATTTTTTAAATCTTATATCTTTTCTGTTTTTATTTGGTATACTTCTATTTTGTATTTTATATTACACGCATATTTTTATCCTAATGATTTTATGCGTTTTTTATAGTTCTTATAAAATATATTTCATTTATTACCTTTATTTGGTGGGTACAGCATGAATCGATCATGTTTATTATTTAATTGTAAATAGACTGAGACATTTGATGATAAATAATCTTTCTTTTTTATAATATTTTTATTGTACACATATTTGAAAGAGATGAAACATTCAATTCTATCTGGATTAAGTTTGCAACCACAAGCTTAACCAATAATAAGAATAAATGTGTGTGTATGTGTGTGACTGTGTAGTTTGGTGTGTTCAGCCAGACCTTTTGATGTAAAGTTTACAAAATTGTAACATATATATTTTAACAGGTGGACATTTGCATTCACACATCGGTATGATCATTTTGAATTTTCAATTAAAATTTCCATTAATTAAAAATTAAGATCTCTTTTTAAGGTCCTTTCAGATTACTTCCGAAAATGTCATTGAGCAAAATTGCTCTATCCGCTTTTATATTCAAAATATCACTTCAAAAATCAAAAAATTATATTTTTAATAATGCTAATTTAATATTCCAGTAAAGTTTTCCAGACTTTTGGCATTTTAACAGCATATTTTTTTTCTTAATTTCCAACAATACATTACACTGCTACCCTAAAATTCATTACTTTTCATTCTTTTAAATATTTTAGGGAGGGATTTTCTTCCAATGTTTAATGTTAAGAAACAAAGATTTTGTTTAAAAAGTAAGAGAGATGAAGAAAGAAAAATATTTATTTGCAAGAGAGGCGAAGAGAGAGTAGAGATTTCTTTCTAAGAGAGAGAAACCAAACAACTGCCATTTTTATAGCCCTGTGACGTCATGGCAGTGTTTACCATTAAGAATAATAAAATATAGAATAAACAGAATATATGCAAGAATATTTAAATTAAAATTTTACGGAATAAATAACATAACATTAACCCTTAACTGGGGAGGTGAAATTTTAGGACTTAACTGGGGAGGTGAAGTCTACGAGACCGCATTCCATTTACACTCAAACTAAATTTTCTAATGAATGTATTAGTATGAAAAACTTCCAATATATTTTGCAGATATTTTTCTTGATATATAGATACGTTTTAGAAATTTTTCAAAATATATTATTGAAAAATATATCATCAAAATATATTATTGAAAAATATATCATCAAAATGTATTATTGAAAAATATATCATCAAAATATATTATTGAAAAAAGTAAATGCATTGGAACATACATTTTCTTCTCAAATTACATGTTACAATAAATAATATTCTTGAAAAAACATATTACTTTTTACTTTTTAAATCATGCTTATTTTTACAGTATATGAAGGTATATAGAAGACAATATAATGTAAAATTCAGCAATTATATGAAAAATAAAAAAAAATTGACAATAGGTAAAATTGGCTCGTTTTTTATCGGCTTGTGTGACTTTCATAACACGGTTTTCTAGGGCATTTTAAACATACAGGTTAAGAACTAGTATAAAAATCAACCTATAAATTCTGTATACTTATATCTTGGTATATTAATATATTTTATAATTTTTTCGAAAAACATTTCACTAGATAAATTAATTATGTTTGAGCATACATATCAGAATCAGTTGAATGCGAACTTTCATCGAAAAACTCTTCTGTACAATTATCCTTATCAATAAAATCACTTTCTGATTCATTTAAAAGTGTCTGGAATACTGCTTCATAATAGGACCAGTAAATTGCATAATATTTCGGGGTTCAAGTTTTAGCACCATCTGCTAAGCTTTATTTATCACTGGGGCATAACACGGATGTGCGGTCTTAGAGATCGCGCTTAAAGAAATAACTGAATTATTTTAAAAAACATCAGCTGAAATCGGTTGAAAAAGTGCACGTGTATTGAAGGTCACAAAACAGGAAGCTACAGGTTCAATCTATTCAATTGAGCTAAAAATAGAATAGGGGTGACAGAAAATCCGTCGCTAGCGGTCTCAGAGACCGCAAGTCCCCAGTTAAGGGTTAAATCATAACGATTTAATTAATATTAAGCTCAATCAATATTTCTGACAAACCAGCTAGTCACCAAAGACTTATAATTAACTAATATAAAAAAATGAGCCTAATTTTAAAATGTAAGGCTGTAGAAAAACTGAAAATAGGCATGCTTAATATCTTTCATATTTTATTATAAAAAAACTAAACTTCTTTGTAAATACACCCATATACGAAGTTGCCTTCTAAAAAGTGCCATAACTGCTTTCCAATCGATGCGAGGGAGTCCATCGATATACTCTAAGTTCTTAGGAAAGCTTTAGGAGGTGGGATTTAACTCTAAGCTGTTTCTTTTGAAACGTGGTCCCCATCTCACGGTTTCGTCATGAACTGTCTCCACGATTGGCAAGGGCAATCAACCAGCATTATGACCGACAAGAAAGCTGATGAATTATCGACTGTCACGAGGAGCTAGTGTAAAGACACGATTTTTTTTTTCTGATTCACCGTCTGTGTCGATTAGTCTCCGTCTGTGCCTATCATCTACTGGGGGGGGGGGTGTAAAGAAGTGGTGGAAGGAAATAAGGCTGAATTTTCCAAAATATCGAAATTTTTAGATTGTAAAGGCAAAGAAGATGTATAATTCTTATTTTATCATACACTTCCTTTCTTGCTTTTTTGCATTATCCGTATAATAATACTATGAAATGTTATTTATCATTGAGATTTAGAATATGTTTGTGATTATATGCATTTCCTGCAAAGTATTCCATATAAAAGGAATAATTTCGAATTGTCTCACCTAGCAACAATATTTTATTTATTAGTCATAAGCAAAACTAATATTTAAGTATTTAAATATTATTTTATTTGCCGTTTTGATTTCTTTAACCGACTAAACTTTAGCAGTCATAAATGTAAGTCGTCATTTTGCTCGTTGATGTATACTTCCAGCTGAGACAACCTTTCAAATAAATTAAAGGTTTCTGAAAATAAAAGTTTGATTCTTTTAAAATGTATAAAAGTTTAAGAATTAAAAAAAAAGAGCTAAACCTTAATTTTTATATCATTTAGACGAAAGGTTATTTATATTTTTATGCAGTTTCTTGTTCCTTATGATTATATTTTGTAAAAAATTGCAAGTATCCTTACTAATATATTATAAATAGTTTGACTTATGTAAGATAAAAATCCTCAAAGATTTTTCCTCTTAAAATTTGAACTAAAAAGTTTATAGAAAAAATTCTAAATTACTCTTAGATTGAATAACGTGAAATAAATACGCCTTATAGCTAAATATTATAATCTTATACTCATATGTGTGTTAAAATTCTACTCGACATTGTAATCTCCTGCTATATATGTGCTACTTCTGATCACTATTCATTATTGATATCAAATTAATGTTTTCTGTCCCTGATTACAAATTTGGTCATTTATCAAACAATCTGAAAAAGCAGACTTGAGAAATTTGGATATTGCAATTTTTCATCAAATTTTAATGATAATACGAGGAATCTTTAAATAATTCTTCTTTTTTCTATATAAAGATAAGAATTTATGTTAGCTTTTTTATTTCGGATATTCCATTTTTATTAAAAGATAAAGTATAAGTCTTTATGTCCAACTGTGTATATGTTGGCTGCCTATAAAACCTATATAAGAGCTAATAAAATTTGGACTAGACTTAGTTTAAATAATGTGAAACATCTAGAAGCTTTTTTCAAAGCTTAAATTAATCTTTTATATACAGGTTTCTATAAAAAGAATTTTTCAATTCGTTCAGATTTAATTTGCTGATGGTGGCATAATACATTAAGCGTTAGATTAATATATATTTGAATGACGAATTCAATTTGCCATCCGTAATTTAGAGGGGAAAAAAGATTGAATATTCTTAATGGCCAAATGTAACCAAGAGGGAAATAAAAAATTAAAGGACGCTTCATTTTTATATTTTTATATAGAATGATAGTCAGCTTTGTTGAGCATATACTTAGCGATACCTTAGCTTTATATACATTTTGTGATGCTTTTGCTTTATCGGAACGTTAAATGATATATATATATATAATAGCAATTTAGCGATATAAATATTTATTAATGTTTTAGTTTTTATTTGTACACTAAATGATATTTTAGATTTAATGCTTCTTATTTTCACCGAAATTTTCATAAAAATTTCATTGTTGTTTAAATTTTTCTTTAATCTTAATTAAATTTTTTATTGTTTTGAGGTATATTTAAACACAACATTTTTCATGAATGTAATGAATTCCTGACCTTTTTTATCGTACTCATTTTATTTTAACAATGTTTATCCTTGTTGATTACCTTATAATATAAATGTAGCTTTTTTTTAATCGCGGCAGCTGAACAGTATTCCATTTTACTGATATTTAATGAGCTTAAATGTTTACTATTCTTGAATATGAATGACCTTTTGCCCCATTTCAATGTGAAGAAAACACAAAGCGATAGCAGAATGAAGCAACCTATAGGGTTAGAATTAGCTTTAGAAGAGGGGCATCAATGTATTTACGTTTAATTCAAGTAATGTATTATGTTAGAAATAAATAAAAAAGTTAAAATACAACATAAATTATTAACTATTTTATTAGTATCGAAACAAATAATTATCTTTTTGATGATCATCAATATTCAATAATGCTGAAAATATTCTTACTGTAGAATTGTCTCAAGGACAATAAGAAAAATCCTTCTTTCTTTAAAGCCACTATCCGCTGAAAGTAATTGAAGTTTCCCTCAGCCTCAAGCAAATTTTAGAAATCAAGAGCTCCCTACCCCACCCCACCTTATTCCAGACAATAGGATAATTGAATCCACGTTGTTTCCATTTTTCTATCAGAATCCAAGCATCTTCAGATTACTCTAAAAACCATTTCTTCCGATATCTTTTCCAATATATCTATACATCTCCAGCTTCATGATACTGCAGTAGTTTGTAGTGTATTTCGAGGAATATTGTTTCTTTTTTCTATTTGGATGAATGAAAGTACAGGAAATGAAACTTTCAGCCCCTCCCCCCATCCTCTTCCAAAATATAGATTCTCCCCCCTTATAATAAAATATTTCATTTCTAAAATTTATTATTGTTCATTTAGACAATATGCTTTTTCTCGTAAACAATTTTCAGGTTTGTAGATTTTTAATTATAGAATCTGGTGAGAGAGGAGTAGTATAAAAATGCAAACAATATGATTGTGTATTAAAATAACTTTTGATTTTTAGGTTTACTTCTGAATGATAGGGAATAAATTACAAGCATTATTAACATATATGTACATATTAATTTGGAAAGATAGTTTGCGAGGATCAATTTCAAATAGAATACAAAGTAAGGATAAGTGACTCCATTAAAACCATTAAAATTTTATTTCCAAGTCTATTTTTTGGAAAGTTACAATGATTTTTAGATATGGATTTACATACGTTTTAATGTTATTTTACATCTTTAGATGATGTTTTCTCTAATATGAATATAATAGACTTTTCTTGCGAACAAATTTATAAATTAAAATCTCACGTATATTAGTTGAAATTCCATATAATAATTTCTCAATATGTTCTTCAGTTCCTGATTTAGAGAATAAGCAATCTATCCATTTACAAACATTTTATAATTATTTTAGTGCTTCAAAATGTGAAAAAAATTCAAAATTCCGTATTATTTATTAATAGAACTCCAATATTTAAAGAATGGATAATAATGCCTTATAGTTTTTTTTATTCCAGGAATATATTTCTTAAGCTATCTGCAAAATTTTAAACAAATTATTTGATAAGAAACATTCATACCTTTAAACTAGAAATTTTTGCTTTATTCCTTTTTTTAGCCAAAAAAGGCCATTGAAAAACTTTTTGCTACTGGTATATTTTGTTTCATAGATGTTTCTTCAATTTTTTTTCTTCAAATGTTTAACTGTTTTCGAACATTTTACAATAAAACATTCCGGAACTTAACATTTAGTCCCATAACTTAAACATTTCCCTTCTAATCAATGAAAATTCAATAAAAAATATAAATTGACATTTCAGTTTGCGCAAAGAGCCTGAATTTTCGAAAAATTGCAATCAGCAAAAACTTACCGTTAAGGTATCTTGTAATACTGAAATCGATGATATTGTTGAATTTTAAATTTTAAATTTAAAATTATCTTTGAGATTTTGACTGAATCCTTCGTATATTCCAAAAGAATAGATGAAATATTTTGCAAGATCTGCATCCATTTTGACAAGCAGGTTATTAGACTCATAGTCCTTTCTGCAATTTTGTTTGATGTTATCTTTCATAAATTACAATTTTTTTAAAAAAATATAATAAAGTAAAGCTTTTATTCTGAAAGCATCATTTTTTACTTATTATTTTTCAAATATAAAATTTTTCAAAGGTTGATAATTTCAATAATTTTTCCGTATTAATTTTTCTATCCATTTAGGACTATTTATGGAATGAAAATAATATTTTTATATTTTCCAATATAATTTATTGCTTTCTTTAATTTTGAATTGAAAATGCTGCATAGTGGCAGAAAGGCCTGTCGTTTTATTATGTACGAGAAGAGGTGTTCGGCATATTATCGAATTTTTTAAATAAGGCAATTTTAAAAATACGGTTATGAATCTAGATGCCAAAGTTGTTAAAAACCGAAAGTAATGACACTGATGCTTCTAACAAGAAACTTTTAATTACAACTAAACAAAAATTACAATTGCTTTCTACAATATAATATTATTTCATATAACAACATAAAATTATTTCATGTATAATACAATATATATATTCACATTATAATATTATTTCATATAAAATAATATAATAAATTTTTTTAAACCTTTTATTAAATTTATTTATCTAGAAAATTTATTTCAAGATGATTTTTCCAATTTATACTTTATTTAAATGTTTTATAGTAATGCATATGTTTATTTATATATTAATAAACATTTCAAGCATTAAGAATAATTTTCTGAATATATTGACTATAAAAACACTAATAAATGAGAAAATTCAATACAGTTAATTTAATTATAGCTAAATTATACTAGATCTCCTTTTAGCAATAGAAACAATAAAACAAACTATGTTTTCTAACTTATAAATCTTTGGTTATTATCGAGGAAAATAATTGATGTGGTATAAGTTGATACTTGATGTGGTATAATAATCTTATTATATCTGTTTTTCAATATTCAAATTCTTATTTCTTTTTTTCGGGTAGATTTTTTGCTATAGAATATCTGATAGAAAATTACGAATACAAAAGAACATTTCATTCAAGTAATTAGAATTATTTGTGGTGAACTCAAAAATATCCTCTTAATAGAAACAGAGATTGATATGTTAAGATATTTATGGAACACAATTTTAAAAATAGTTTAAGTAAAAAAAATACCCAGCATTTTCTAAAAAAACAAACAAATTTTTGAGAAAATATTTTTTTGAAGATAATTTAAATATCCAAAATCGGCCCCCTGATTCTAATAAGCTCATTATGAGGATCCTCCCCGAAAATTGGATAGCCGTATAATGGATGTTGAAGGTCATAGGTTGGGGTTGTTCATCTTTCATATCTAAAAGTAAAAATAATTGTACTAGTAATTATTTTATTTGTACTCAATAAATTATTAAAAAATTATACATACTAAAGGCTAGCGATATTTTAAATTATTAGCATATGACATTCGCAAAACGTCTACGGTATAAAAGACTAAATATTTCTAAAATATTCCATTCGGCCCATGCTAAATTTACTTCCGTTTATCACATTTTCTCGAAAAATGATAACGATTTCATTCCACGCTCCCATCATATACTTCATGCTATATTTTTTATTTGTAGGTTATAGCAAATATTGTCAAAGTAGATTAGATACAAAGAATGGTATTCTAACACAAGTCTGTAAATTCTTAATCATTTATTCCATTATTAAATAAAATCATATTTTTTTACTCTTATAAATATAGATATTAACATTTAACAACTGGTATAATACCAGCAACTACGGACAACAAGCCAAAACCATATTTCTATGGACTGTTCCTGAGCTCTCATTATCAATTTATTGAAATACATGATCAACTTTATTTAAGATACTAGTATTGCATGATATTAAAGAATCTTTGCAATATTGCATAGTTTTGCTTAATATTGGATTGTAAAATATAATATTGTACAAAATCATGCAACAAGCTTTGCTACTTTGGAAAAAATACAACCTAAATTATATCATTTTTGTATATTGTATCCATCGCTATTTATCTTGAAAATCTAAAATATGTAATTATAAATGCATCACATGAATATTTTAACTGGGAACATCATATTAGAATCTCAGTGACAAGCATTTAAATTCATGGCCCTAACAAGACCGCAGGCCCCTTATATATCTGCATAAATTGGGAAGCACAGCATTAATTTCTCTACAAGTCTCCATCCACTAATCATCCGTTTACGATGCAGATATATAAGCCTTGCCGATGTACAATGCCTTATTGATAGAATAACGGATTTGTTGCAAAAGCGGATTATCTTGCACTGGTTATGCTTTGTACTTGAACGGGATGAAGGATGGAGCCATAATTGATGCCTATCAATTGGTTGGATTTACTCCCCAGCTAATTCCACATTGTTGAAATTCAGTATCCTTCACAAATCCTTATAAGCTAATCGATGGTTTATTTTTAATTGAGACTGTTGGTCAGGCAGCTTAATCAAATTATAATAAAGGCAATCGAATGAAGTAAATATAGGTATAAATTATTTTCCTGGTAAAATTATTTCTTAAATAATTTGATGAATTCATCGGTTATTGTAATCGGGCTACCTGATCAATTATGGAAATGAAATGATAAGTTTTAACATTAGAACGTCCGTCGGTGTCGATTGGACAGCGGAGCATGTTTAGTTTGTTTTCCTTGCCGCCTTTTAGTAGGGCATTTGAAGATTTTCCCTGACTTTTAATCATGGTGATTACGCAGAAAAGGTTTTGTGGTTGTAGGTTAATTAGGAGATATTTTATAACTAAATATACCTGGAACGTCCGTTGGTGTTGTTTCGACACCAATAAATTTATAATTAAAAATAGCTGTCGTTCAATAAACGATGGTTCATTAAATCAAACAGATTTCCCAAAGTACTATCGCACATCTGTTTGGCCTTCAATACAGTGTTATTGGGTTCACAGAGGAAATGAATCAATTATTCTAAATTTGTTGTGTCTAAGCGTTTCGTTACACAGCATTTGCTTATATGCTCATAAAAAAAAATTCATTCGAGTTTCAAACCTTGTGTAGAAGACACCCTGTATCGATGGTTCGTAGAAAAGATCTATGCCCTTATGAAATTACTAATTTGTTGCGAGAGTTTTCTGACAATGAATCGGATGATGGAGAGCTGTCTTGTTCTAATTTAGATTCCGATGAAGACATAAGATTGCGTAAAAGTGTCTGCGAACAATGTGAAGAAGTAATTTGCTTTGTTGCAGTTTTTTATGATATAAAGCTCATAATATATGATAATTACATGAAATAATATTAAAAAGTAAAGTCTTAAAATTAAACCTTTCTGAACAGTAATCCTACAATTATTTAGTTATTACAATTATTTTACGTATTTTATATCGCGGTGTCGAAACGAAGGTAATAGAAATCCCGGAACGTTCCAATTTTAAAATTTATTCGTATGAAAAGATGTATGGAAATTACCACGAGGAAAGAAATAAAAACTAATAATTTCCTATATTTCCGGAATTAAGGTGAATAAAGAATCAATTGGAATAATCCAACATTAAAAAAATCATACATTATAAAAAAAATCTTCGCAAATTCTAATATGATCCCCTTTAATACCATGTAAAAATGTATTCGATATTCCCTCGCTTAATTGAAATATATATCTCTTCGTTTAAGCAATTACCAGAGACAGAACTCGAAAAATATAACAGCTGTGTCACAGTTCAGACAGTAATCATTTCCTTTACTCGATAAAAGATTACTGAGAATAAAAACCAAAAAACTGTTTTAATGGTTTTTCTGCCGTCATTATAGAGATTTATAAATTCCCAACGAATGTGTGCTTATTAGAATTATGTCTTTCAAAATCACGTTTTGCTTATTTATTCCTGTAATTCTGAAACTCCCTACATCTTCAAAACCAGTCAGATAAGATGATGAACTTGAAATCGTTTGGTATGTTTTCGTTTAAGTAATCCGTTTTTATAATTGAAGCTTTATAAATATATCTTTTTCACACAAAACATTATTTTTTATAATTCAATCTTCTTTATCTTCTTCATATAAAAAATCCAAACGTTTTTTTTTCTGTTCTTTGTCTTTTAATTTCATTAATATTCATTTTTTAAATAAATAATCCATGTGTGTGAATCTTGTGTAATAAAAACAATAATTGAAAGAAAAAAAAAGCATATGTATTTTATTTTAAATTCTTATTGTACAAAGTAATTTTTTTGTTGCTGTTTCTAGGCCAGTTTCCCTAATGTAACTGTCTTTGGAGTTTACTTCAATTTACTGAATGGATGAAATAAGAATTTCCTCAATAGCTCGGTAATAATTGTACAAACAGTATTGTACTATTGTTACTGAATTCGGTACAATTGTACAGTTGTACAACAAACAGCATATTTGTCATGTGTGTGTTTGTGTGAATAAGAAATTGTTAAATTCCTGTATGTTTCTCAGCATAAAGGAATTTAAGCATTAATAATTGTATTATATTCAATGTTATAAATTACAACTAAGAAGCAGATGTGAAAACATTCTTTTTTTAAATCAGAAACATTATTACGAATCATTCAAAAATATTTTCGTTCCCATACATTCCATTTCTATTTAGAATATTGCCAAATTTTAGAAATTTTAATGAAACTATTTCATATTTGTCTCTATGACAAAACAATAATGCTATGTATTAAGTAAAGTTGCGTTCCTGCAACAATAGTAGCATAGTTCAGAAGCCATAACTATAGAATTCTGAATGATAGCTGAATGGATGCTAGGTCATTGGCTTTTGACCTTGGTAATTATTTAGAAACATTTTTTCTTAAACTTTGAAGACAAATATGAAAATACAAGAATTCTGACTATATACCTATTAGGAGCCGATATCCGTCGATGTTTGTAAAACGAATTCGATAATCTCGTAGGAAACGACACTTTCCAAAGATGACCAGACAACCATGCTACTTCTTATAAATAATACGATTCAAAATTTCACATTGATTGCAGTTTATGTTGGACATACTAAATATTAAACTAAATTTTGTATTGGGCTTGGAAATAATAGATTTAAATTTTATAATTTACTTCAATTTTGAGTAATCATTTTGATGTGTTTGCGTATAGATAAATAAAGAGACAAAGATTTTACTTCTTCCGTTTCCGATTTTTTAAAACACTTTAACACAGATTAGGTGGACATTTCTAATAAAAAGGAAATTAAGAATTGATCTTAATAATTATTAGGTAATACTTAAACTATTTTGTCTCTGGAATCACTTCAACGGTTTATGAGAGCAAATGCAATTGAAACATCGACTGAACAATTCCAATCAATGGATCATCAAAGCTCCAAACAATAGGATATTTAATAAGCGCTAGTTCTTTTTCTTATCACAACTCAAAACTTTCTGAGTTACTCTAAAGCCCATTGCTCTCTTAATTCTTTTCATTATATCTATGAACCTCTAATATTTAGATACTGCATATAATTTGTAACATATTTCGTGACATTTATATTTGGATAAATGAACTTGCAGGAAATGAAACCTCCTATTCTTTCAGCGAACATAAATATTGATATTCTTTGTTCAGATGATGAAAAGGAAGCCTATTACAGTACAGAAAAAAAACTTATTTTTGTTCTATAGCATAGTATACTTTTGATCACTTTTGCAAATACTTCTTATCATTAAAGGCCATATTTCACTATCTATTAGTCTAGTAAAAAATTCTCATACACAATTGTAATAAATAAAAAGGTATCGCTTATTTTGAGGAAAATGTTGAACGAATTTAGATTTTCAATATTTAATTCAGTGAAAGTCCAAAATTTTAGTAAGAAAACGCGTATCTTGCAGTTATACTAAACTTGTAAAGTGAGTATTTCGGTATTTATTATCTGCAAAATAGTTTATTTTAATAGTTTGGTACCAAATAAATTTTATTTATTTGGTACCAAACATGTGTTACATTTTATTTGGCTACAAACATGTGTTAACCATGTGTTACATTTTGATTTAAAAAAAATAATGACTAAAAATTTGATTTAAAAAAAATGAAATGGACGTAAATAGTAAACCGAACAATGAAATAATAAAAAGTCATTTTACTGGATAATTCTTAAATGTAGTAATTTTATATATACTGTTTTGATCAAAATGCATCATTTTATCGTTCTATGGTCTCGTATTTCTAGATTTTTTTAAAAATAAAATTACAAGGAATAATAGGCAACAATTTCAATTCATTCAAGGCACTGCGTATACCAAAAATTAGGGAGAATTATCAGATCTGAGTATAACGAATCTTGATATCAAGGTTGATCTAATTAAGCCCTCTGCATGCGCACATTCATTTGCAGGCAGTGTGAATAGCTGTATCTGAAGCGAGAGTAAGAATGGGCATTAAAAAATCAAACTACGGCAGAAGATTATACTCCAACATGATTTATTCTGTATAATTAACGAAGCATTTTATTTTATAAAGACGTAGAATAGATGATAAATTTGAATTATATCTCCTTGAGCAAATCAATTAATCCTCGGCATCAATTAGAATCTTTGGTACTTATATTTTATATCTTAAAGTATTTCTTCAGTGATTTTCACTTAACAAAATTTCTCACTGGCCACGGTAATTTCAATTACTATCTCAAGAAATTTGGATTATCGGACACTGATCGGTGCTCTTGCAGCGTGGGTGAAGTTCAAAATATCGAGCACTTGCTTTTTGACTGCTCTAAAATTACTGAAGGGAGAAGGGATTTTATTATGAATCTCGATGCTTGTAATATTGTGTCCACCTCCGCTTCATGTTTTGGTCGACCACAAAAGGCCCTTTTTCTCATTTTGTAAATTTATTGTCTTTGCTACTTCAGTTTTTAATTAGCCTGCCTTTTATTTTGCTTTGTTTTCTTCCTGCTGTTTTTATCTTTATTTTTTTCAGTTTTTTTTCTATGTATGTAGTTGTTTCTACTTACTTCTGTAAGCGTCGTGCTGTATTTTGCGGTGCACAAGGATTGCCTTATTACTAATAAAAATGCATTGACTCACTCTTGCACAAGCATTGACTCACATCCAGGATCAAAATCTAAAACCATGGTCGATGGATGAGAAAAGAAAGTATTTCTCTTAATTACAGTGGCGATGATTCTTTCTCCCCAATGTGTCCAATGTATCAATGCATGATCAACTTTCAATTTATGTTTAGAACTTCATATCACGCCGTCGTCCTGGCATATGGGTCTGGCATAATGCGTTTTCCATGTGATCTGGGCGTCCTGGGTTCGAGTCCCGATTCAGGCATGGTTGTTCTTCATCTGCTCTATCTGTGAGATGTGTGAATGTGCCCCCCTGTAAAACGGGGTTGTGCAAGAGAATGTGATGCGTGGGTAGCTAAGACGAACTCTTGGTCCTAGTTGGCGCTACTAAAAACAAGAGACTCTCCCTTGGCTTAAAATAGCTGACTTCGTCAGCGAGCTTGTCCATGGCAAGTGTCATTAGAAACAACAGAAACAATCTTATATCACAGACTGCTATTTATTTGTTGCGAATGAGACTAGGCAATAGATCGACACAATATGGATTACGAAATTCTCTTGTTAATTTATAAGGCTTTATTCAAAATCGATTAAACACTAGGAAACGAATTAAAGGTGGATATTCTTCTGTGGGGCATATCTGGAGCACATTATTCCACACTTTTAATCTTTAATATGATTTCATTTAATACAATCACATATAATTAATTAATCTATCACATATAATTTCTCAGAAGCTTTCCAAGAAATGTCGCTGCTCCCATCGTTTCTCTATCCAAATATTTTTATAAATGAATAATCGGAATTTAAATGAAGCGAGCAAATGGAGTTCGTGAAATTCCTAATACCAATCCTTACTTCTGAGAAGTTATGGCTTTACCTAGTCATTTGATTAGATTTAATGTACGTGGGGTATTATAATTGCTGCACTTCTCTCAGCTTCATGAGATGTCGGAAGCTCAAGAATTTACTCTTGTTTAATCGAAGGATCAATATCCCGAAATGTGTGGTTTAACTTTATTAACCTACCTGTGATTTGACAAGAGGGTATTGGCATAACACAAATTAATTTTAAAAACTACAATTTAATCAGATTTCACATTTAACAGATATTTCCAAATGAGCGTTTTAAGTAAATACAACTCTCATGTGTGTTAAAAAATGCCGGGGAATTTAAATATTCCCGAGTGGTGAGAAATCATGTCATACGAGCAGTACAATTAAAAAGCATCAGCCGATAAAATAATCAGAAAAAAATGCATTGTATTCTAATACGTAATACGCTTAAACTTAGCTCATAATTATAAATTTTAAAAGCTTTCTGTTGAGGGAAGCCAAGTATTGTTTTCTTCTTCATGACTTAGCCCTAGCTAGCACACTTTTTATTTGACTAAAATCAAGTACCAAAACATCACGACCCAGATTTTTGACAAGCAGTTTATTCCTGTCTACCTAAATCAAGTGAGCGTGTCTTTGGATAAAAAATGTGCTTTAAGGCAAGAGAATTTCAATTTTTGAAGAAGTGTAATGACGAAGATATTGGAACATACGCGACAAAAATTTATATCCCTGCTTAAACAACGGCCAATATGTCTAATTTGAATGTGAAATTGAAGTATAATTTAAATAAAGTTGTTTCAAATAAAAAGTTTCATTTTTATATATTTTTTTAAAAAGCTATTTACGAAATTTTAGATTTTACTAGTACATTAACTGCAAAATTCAAAGTTCTTAAGGATCCGCCCTCTTATTTCCATCATCACTTCAATTAATTGAGAAACTCAAATTCCTTAAGGATCCGCCTTCTTATTTCCATCATCAATTCAGTTAAATGAAAATACAAATTTGTTAAGGATCCATTCTCGTATTTTGATCATCATTTCAGTTAATTGAGAAATGCAAAGTACTTTAAGGACCCGTTCCCTTATTTCAATCATCAATTTAATTTATTGAGAAATCAAAATTTCACATGGATCCGTCCTCTTATTTCCATCATCAATTCAATTAATTGAGAAATTCAAAGTTTAAAAAAATGTTTTCCTCTTATTTCCATTATCAATTCTCTCAAATATCAGACTAATACCTCCAGTAAGAAATATTTGTTTTCTATGTATTTTGTTTGTTCCTAATATTCCTGACGATCAAAGATGTAATTACAGTTTCAATATGTGCTATTTTAACAATAGATTCGCTATCAGAATCTTTGTGACAAGTGCTTAAATGCATGATCTGACAAAACCACAGGGCTAGTATGTATCTGCACAAATTAACTATCCTGGTATTAGTTTCTCTACATGTCTCCTCCAACTAATCGCCCTTTATGATGTAGACATGTAAGCCTTGCTCTTGAAGTAACGGAGTAACAATTGGTGAGTTGCGGATTTGCTACAAAAGCGGATTAGTTTGCATTGCTTATGCTCTATTGTACTTCCCGTACACGAGAAGGACAATGATTGAACCATAATTGATGTCCATCAGTGCATGGATTTACTCTTTAGATAATTTCGCATTGTTGAATCCCTTACAATAAATTACTTATAATTTCATCAAAGGTTAAACTGCAATAAATTTAGTTGTTTAGGTACTTTTTATTAAATTATGATCAATTCCATTATGTGTTGTAAACGGGCATATAAGTTATTTTGTTGATTAAAATAATTCATAAATAATCTGGTGATTTAATCGGTTATTTTAATTGAATTTTCATTTGGATAATTGGAACATTACGGTCTTTATAAAATTTGCTTTAAATTTAAATGAAGAACAATATATAATAAATAAGAAATAACTTTTGGTAGATTTATTGTTTTTCACATAGTGATTAATAACTTAGCTGAATCTTCAGAGAATGATTGGAAAAGATTCTCTATATGCTGTATTACAGCAAAATAAAAGTATCGATTGATAAAGATCATTATGTTTTTTGTTTTTTTTTGCATTTTGACTTTAAAATTATCTTTCTTTTTTGCATAACGTTCTTATACGTTCTTCTTTTTCATTTCTTTTAAAGACAACATATTTTTGATTGTCATTGTATCCGTTTCAAATAAAAAATAATAATTTCTGAATGTTATTTTTGAAACAAATTTAATGTATCTTTATTATTGAATTTCTTAGTTTGTATTTCTTTAGAATTGTGACGAAAATAGTTCTAAGAATCAAGTATTCAAAATTTTTAGAAATATAATTTCAGAAAACTTCCAAATTTTTACTAATGAAATATCTTTAGAGTTTAAAATAAAGGGATTCCCTCTGTAACTCACAGTTAAGTAAGTCTCTATCATGTGATATAATTATAAATTCATTAACTTGCTTTACTTATGTTACCAGAGAAAATACAAATCTCACATACTGAAAATAAGAAGACCAATTTTCTAAACAGAAGAGAACGCGTAAGTTGTTTTCAAATAAATCGTGAAAACAAGGTGTTCCCTACATCTTCCTACATAATATTATAAAGCTTGTGTAAATCCCCGATAGCCATGCTTGGTATTGAAGAACAATAATTAAAAAACGTTGTTATTTGGAATGAATTTAGCATTTTTATGATCTATAATGAGATCTTTGTCGATTTTTTGACAATTATTCACTGCCTTACGAATAATAATAATAACTGAAAATCCAACTGTGTTTTAGATGCGTTTTTCAAACCAATTGAAACCAATGTTTGTGACATAACTGCAGTTGTAGTCACAAAATGATATATTAAATTTCTTATCTTTAAGTCTTTGTGGTTTTGAATTATCGCGTTTACAAGCTTGTGAAAATACAAACCAATATACGATCAACTGCCTAAGGGAAATAGTTTTAAATCAGGTAGGTATCTATTCTTTAATTAGTAAATCTATATAATAAATGTCACCCGTCTAGCTCTCTTTATTTTGTATTTATAATGTTAACATATGTTCTGATAACCGAATGGACAGTTTTCTTCTAAATGTTTATTTTGAACTTAGGAAAGTCTGAAAGTTGGAAATTCGTTAAAATCTCGAGTGTAGTTATGTGACTATTCCAATATTTTCTCTATACTTCGTAAAGGAGAACATAAGAAGGCTTAAGACTAGATTTATGCATCCCATTTGGAAACCAAATTATAAAATGAAAAAAGTCATTAGTTACTAAAATATGTTTACTTTTCATTTTTTTCTGAAACACATTTACTTGTTTTTAAATGATTAGTTTCCATACAGTTTTCATTTTTAAAAATGGCATTCTTAATTCTTCTCAAATTTCCTTTTGTTGTATTAAATCAAAATAAATATTAATACAACAATAAACAAATATTATTTGTTGTGATTACCATCGAGAAGGTATTCGAAGGAAACTCAATTTGTAAACCTCTTCCTATCATATGCATTGTAGAAATTATAATCAATTAAATAAGCTGTACCGAATAGATAAAGATGTTATGTTTATCAGAAATTCATATATGGACGTTACTTTTAGTTGCAGTTCCTTTTTAGGAAATTGGAAAAAAAACCGTTTTTTAAATATTTCATGTCTAGGACAGAACTCATATTAATGTTATAACAAGTATTAAATCTATAATGTGTGTCCATACATTCCAATATCAGAACTAGATAGACTTTTGGAGCATTTGAATCTAAGCTGTTTCGTTTGATCAGTGACCCTTTCTTCCAAATCCTATCATGAGCTGTCTTCCCGGCAGAGAAGAGCAATGAACCAGCATTAGGACCGACAAGAGAATTGATGAATTACAGACTTCCTGAACAGCAGTGCGAGGACATAATTTTTTTTCTGCGAATGTGTCTATGTGTATTGCTTGTAAGAACATCATCAATTGCCAAATGGCCTAAGAAAAATGGAGAGAAGGAGAAGGATTGTGATTTGGGAATTATTGTAAGCACTGTTGTTCATTATCGTTCGTAAAGCAAAAGAATTTTTTAGTTATTATTTGAGGAAACAATGACAGGTTATTTAATATTTAAAATTACATATTAAAAACATTAAGATGGGTAATATATATATATATGTCGGGGGGTATGTAATTATTATATAAACTTAAAAAAATAGGTCAAGTATGTGTAGAGGATTGAATTGAGCGAGAATAGAACCTGGGACTTTGTGGTTCGCAGCCGATTAACATGACTACAATACAAAACCTATTGCTCGTATAGAGTAGCTGTTAATTGGTTTATAATCTTTCAACACATATGTTAATCGTTATTTAAAAATAGTTCACACATTTGGATTCTTTACATACCTTCTGAGACAACTCCAAGTAAAATGACAACGACAAGTTATGGCAAATGAAAATACTAAGAATTCGTTCAAAAACAGATCCGGTCGGAATGCAGGAAATAGAGGTTAATTTATAGGACCAAGTTTCTGAACTACACAAGCATCATCAGTTTTCGCCACCAATTAATTACGCAACGTTGAAACATAACTAATAACTCAGAATGTTCTATCATTATTGTGCAAGCATAATCTAAAATAATATGATAAAAATAATACGGTATCTATTAGTAATAAAGTGTAGATAATTAATAACTCTCATTAATATGCCCTGTCTTAGGCAACTATTTCAATATTATTAACTTAGTATCAATCATTATCCATGAAATATATTTTATCAAAACAGGGGGAAAATGAAAATTTAATTTTAATTTTAAATCATCTTCGAATTATTTATCTTTGATTTGTAATAAAGAAATTAAATATATCTTGGTCTGCTACCAGACAATTTTAATTTCAGAAATTGACGATTTATTTTTCGGTAATTAATTTTAAATCAAAGTTAATAATTTATGCAACTTTACTCTTAGTAATGAATATATTACAATTTATTGTCATTAGTATTTTATAATATTGAATAATGTATAATATCGCATAACATTGTATTATATTGCTGTACATTATGTGCTTCTTGGATACTGTAGCTTTAAATTCTTTGAAATTTGCGTTCTTTAAATTTTTCTTAGATGTGACAAGTAAAATGCATTTTATAAAAACTGATATTAACATTAGAGTTATGAAAAAATACTTTAAACATTAGTTTCGGATTTATGAAACTGTAATAAAGGCTTTTAAAAAGGCTTTTGTTTATTATATTTTGGAAAAAGGTTATAAAAATTAAAATTGTGGTACAAAAAATATCAGTGATACAATGAAATATATTTATAATAATATGTTTTATTTTAAATATATTTATATTTATAATTTTTAATTTGATACTCATGTATCATTAAAAATTTTTATTAGAGGTATTATAATTTATTTAAAATTAGCATTTCATATTTATATATAGAATAATTTTTATATGCTATGCAGAATAACATATAAATTATAATATATGTAAATTGATTTTTAATATTAATTGAATAAGAAGAATTTTCTTCTGTACATGCTAATGAAACATTTAAACAATTTACATTTCCACAATTCTCTCCAAAATATATTTAAAGATCGAAGGCAATGAATCTGAAATTATATTAAATGTTTCGTTTATTTAATCAAAAAATCTTTGAAATATTGCGAGTAAAGACAAAATAAGAGTTTTCACTTATACTTAAAATAATTCCTTTTTAAGACATAATACACCATATGAATTCTGAATATTTGCTATGATACGATTTGGTGTTCCTTATAAACTAATTTAAACTATAAATAAATGAAATCACATAAGGAGTATCAAAATTGATTAGACCGATTTTTCTTATTTCTTAAATATATTATCGATTTACCACAAGCCGATAACAAAAGAATAATCAACGTGGTTTAATTATATAGCAGAAAGTTCATTTCTATATTCCTCCATAAAATTCAACATGTGGATCTCTCTAAATATTTAAATATTTGTATAATATTCAAATAATATGAAAATCCGCAAATATTTTCCGATTAAACATTTAAATCAATTTTTAAAACTCTTATATGAAAATATAATGGCATCTCTCAGATTCCTATTTAAATATTTACAAACCTGTGCACTTATGATAGCGTTGAGATTTCAGGTTTTCTTTCTTTTATATATTTATCTTCTGTACTGATAATAAAGGAGAATGGATATATAATTTATGTTTTCCTTTCTGTTAGAGCCCTTTATTATGGTTTCATATTATAAATCCCTCATTTAATAATAGCAGAAAAATAAAATATTACAAAAAAAGTCCAATTGAAAATAATATTCGAAAAATAATGCTTATATTTCCGTATCTAGATATGATATAATCCAAAATTCTGATCCTTTAATGCGCTATGTAAAAAATATTTGAAATATTTAAAAATTGTTAAATTGATCATTGGAAAATGGTGGCATAGAATTTTCACTAAGTGGCAAGTTCCAAGAAAGAAATCTACCAAATAGATTTCAAGGAGAATTCTCATCACAGGATTATCAGCTGCAAATTAGAAATACTCTCTCCTTGCTAGTCCTTAATATTGTAAGAAAGTTCGTGTTTTTGACATTTATCTGAGAACTAATGTACTTATGGTTGGCGCCACCTGGGGAATATCTATTCACCCATGATGCTGTAAAATTTATTTCCGTCACATAAATAAACATTCAGTGTTTTTTTACTGTATTTGCCCTCCATTCCATTAGCAGGTTGTTTATTTACAAGCTAGATAGAAAGTGAAGATGGATGTGATTTCGGTTTTTTCAAGAAAAAAATTTATGTTTTTTATGGCTTTGTTGCCTGGATATGTTTAAAAATATGTGAATTGACTATAATATGTCTTATATGAAAGAAATTGTTAAAAAAGGATTTCTTTTTCTAAACGTAAAAAAATTACGTCATGAAATATTAGGAAATATCATTTCTAAATTGATTTGGGTTTATAAATTAATCCTGTAATATCCAGACATCTTAGTGAATAATTGGGATACGTTTTTGTATCGACTTGATGTGTATTTGTCGTGTCAGCGATTTGAATTAAATACTCAACTCAATCACTTCTGTAAAAAGCAAACGATAATTTAATCATATTCATTCGAACGTTTCTTTTAAATATTAGTTTCATTAAAATTCTTTTCTAACAAATGTTAGCGTTATTTTGTCACACAAGCAAATTTGTCTACTTCCTTATCAATCGTGAGGATTAAAAAAATCTGTTGTTCCAATATTTTGGCAATTAGAGAAGTTTTTTAATAGTATTTTGTCGATATTAAATGCTAATGCAACAGGAATAATTAGTGATCAATTTTGAAGCTGTTTGATTTCTTTCAAAGATAACTGTTAATGTTTTAAAGATGAGCTATTTCTTTCACTCTTGGTTAAATATGTCGAAATTAAAATTCCATATTTACGTCATATTTGAACTTTTGCTATATTAGCTTGAACCATAAATGTATTTTGTTCTCTTTTATTTTTTATCAATCAAGTTAAAAATCATCAATAATAAAGAAATTTGTTTTTTCATGAAACACTTAAGGTCACAATGATGAAAACTCTTACATTTTGAAAGTTTGCATTACAATCACAAACATTTTTTTCTCTGTTTTCTCGAACATATCTTCAGTAATGCGTGCTTTAACATAACATCCATATATTAAGAATTATAATTCTGTATACGCGTTGGACAATAATTGCTCTCCGCAAACAATTTGATTCAAAATTTCAAAGAAATTACCCATTAAATACAGTTGTAATCGACATTTGGAATAAATTTTATTATTTTCCTATGAATTTCCCTATATAAATAGGAAGACGATGAGGTTTTATAAAAAAAATGATAAGCAAGGTAAATTGGGATAAATGTTAATGTAATTTTATTATAATGGCTAACGCTCTACATCAAATTATAACCGTCACAATCGTAATTTTCTTTGCACACAAGTTATAGGAGATAATGATCTATACCATCTGTCTAAATAAAGATCTACAAAAAAATCTAAGAGAAAGTGTGAAATGCGATTAAATTAGAGAAGAAAATTTTTGTAGATATGCATTTTCCCACTAATTTACTACTGAATTTTAATAGGAAAAGCCTATGAAAGGGAAAAAATTATTTAACGAAATGTAAGATTTTTCCTCAATTCGTTATAGGTAAGGTATAGTTTTCTAATAGCATTGACCGTGTTATTTGAAACCTACACTGTGAGTTTAAGGTAATTATCTCTATCAGGGTTTGAATTATCATGTTGAAGGTAAAGGACTTTAATGAAAAACAAAGTTTTGTGAAAATAACAGTTAAACTATTCTTTTAATTGAAAATCATGCTTCTCAAAGGGGTGAACTTCTTCACGTGAGTTTAAAATTAAAATTACGATGAATATAAATTTCCTTATTATACTAATGTTTCATATTTTGGAGGGGGGGGGGAGAGCAAAATTTGTTTTCAGAAGAGATTTTACTTTAGGGATTGAAAGTTTTTTGGAATCATTAATCAGTTCATTTTCAATTAACCCTCCAAGTGGCAAACCCGGAAAAAGACGGAATCTTTTCTCCCTTCAAAACGGCGGACCCGTCTATAGATGGAAACAAAAACTCCCTTAAAACTGTCGTTGCCCGTATTTTTATGGGTTCCTGTTTTTCCCTTCCCCCAATCTCAAGCTGTGAGATAATGAGAAAGGAATGTGAGATAAGGAAAAGTGAATCGTTATCAGTGGAAGTAATGATTGACGTCTCCCTGCTCGCGCCCTTTTAAGAATTTTAAAATCTCGCTTACGTTCTAAGCAGATACTTTTGAGATTTTGATAATAATTACATATTCAAAATAAGTTTTAAATAAAAAGAATAAAATTGAATGAATGAAAATATATACCTGGAATGAATACATACATATACGTATTATTATTAATAATTTGATCCATAAGATTTTAAAGCCTTCTAGCATAAGAAAATAGTTAATCTAAAAAATAGTTAAGCTAAATAGTTAGAAAAATAGTTAAGAAAATAGTTAAGCTAAAAAATAAATAAAAAATATATAATTAAAATTTGACAAGTTTCTTTTTTTAGCGTGCTTTCATTTAAGGGTTTTAGAATTGACATTGCTTATGCAACTTATTTTTGAAAATAAGACACGAAACTTATTTACAGAATTTACTTAACAAACGAAACTTTTTAACTTTTAATGAAATATTTTTTTTAGTATTCATTAATAAGTGTATTTAAAAACGGGGAGACATATAGAACCAATATATTAAATATTAAAGTGCGATTTTTGGGAAAGATTAGCAATCGTTACATTAAATCCTTATTTTTATAACGTAATAATCTATATATGAAAATTGAATATTTGTTTCATTCTTTAAGCCTTATAGAATTTCACACTCCTTGACGTATTTGAACAAAAATGTAAGCATTGTAGAGATATAAGTTTCATTGTTTTTATAGTTTTCCTCTGGTTTTTAATAATATTTTCGAAGTTAATATAAGCGCAGTTTTTATAGGTTCTATTTTTTGTATCGAAATATTAATCTTATTTCACTGTACAATCTTATATATACATTGCACGATTTTGTTAATGTGAAACTGGTTTATATTAACATTTTTACTTTTAATGCTGAATAATTTAATCCACGAATTTTAAACCGCTTGAAAGTGAGTGAATGTTTGAGTTAAATGTGAGAATTAAGACTAGTAAGAGCTTTGATTCTAACCCGAAAAACTTAAAACTGAGATTTTTCAAAAATTGTAATTTATTTTAAAACAGTACTTAATATTCTGTAGGAACCATCTACATTTTTTGAAGATATTCAAAAAATTTCATTTGCAAATGGTTAATTATGTGTCTAGATAATCTGTATTATTTGAGTCATTTTTCTAAACCAAATTTGTTTATATCATAAATTTTACGAAAAAATATTTTGACAATTGTTTTTATTTGTTACAGTCATAAGGCGCATCAACGGCATAGTCCAGTTATTTCAGCATTACTGAATAACTGGCCAATTAGCGTTGCCAATTAAATATTGTAAAACATATTTAATTACAAAATTTTAATCATGCAGATAAATACTGAAAATCGATATATTTGAAAGTGAAACATCGCATGAAATTCCCTAATTACACAATTATTATTATTATTATTATTTTAATACTGAAGAAACAAAGTTATAACGTAGTATTACATATCGCAATTAATGTTTTAAACATGCATTTTAAAATATTAAAATAAATTCACAATGCGCTGAAAGGGTTTTTAAAAAAATTAAATCACTTGTCCGTAATTTTGAGAAATAATTTCACAGTACTACGGAATAAAATAATTTGCGAAACATATTGCAATGAAAAAAATATTAGACGAGCACTTTCAATTTATAAAAATTGAACTAGTATCAAAATAAACCTAATAATTTATACCTAACATAAATTTTATGTAATGTTTAATGAAATAATCGAAAAACCTCTAAAAAACAATCACATTTTCGCATTTTTAGTCGTTGCTATTGTCAATCTCTTCCTAAGCACTGAAAAAAAATTTCTTAGAAATCGAAAGACTACTAAGATAAGCAACGCCTGTTACTCAGACCATGAATTTGCTAATCACTTCCCACCTGCAGCACTGAACTGACCGCAAAAGGGGAAAGCAATCCCTTTTGATCAAACCGTGACATTTTTAAGGTTAAACCTGTTATTCCGGAGTGCCAATTTCGGTAAGGATAGCAATCTGAAAGCCGCCGACAGGAGGGTTAATATCAAAGCGCTTAATGTGTGTGTGTGTGTGTCGCTATTAAGTAATTGTTAAAACATTCTTACTCGATAATCTTTTTCACACTCAAAACAAATTTATTTGAAAAAAACAAAAACATAATAAGACAGCAAAAATGAATGAATTGTTCCTCAGCAATGAATAAATTTCGAAAATGACATTACGAACATTCCAATGGAATAATTGCATCTAAGGCTATTCTACATTCCTATCACAACCTAAGCTTATTCAGATTGCTCAAGAAACCATTTCCCCCCATGCTCTTTCCAATATATTTTGTATCTCTAATGTCTAGATACGGCATGCAGTTTATAACATATTTTCAGGAACTTTTTTTTTTCAATTTGGATATGAACTTTCAGGAAATGAAACCTTCCTACACTGTTCTCCAGCAAAAAAATTAATTTTTCCCACCAGTTTATGAAAAAGGAATCTATTACATTATATTAAACTTACTCTTGTTATTTTTACATTGCATGCTCCCGTTTTTTGGCTTGTAGAAAAAAGTTTTTATGGTTGAAGCCAATTTTTACCATTTTTTTTTTCAAACTGTTGAGAGAAAAATCGTAATCTTTTTTTTTAAAAAAAGATTGGATTACAGAATCGATATACGTTTTTAAAATAATGGCTTTTTTAACTCGATTTTCAGAGTGAAACCGAACAGGTCAGGAAAAAATATTTTAGATATTGTGTTAATATATATATTAGGGTTAAGCGATAAACCTAATGATCTTTCTATTATCAAATTATTATCTTTATCTTTATTTTTATTATCTTAAAATTATCAAATTCTTAGAAGATTATAAAGTCATGTTTTAAGATGTCTATCATTGGAAAAAATTGTAAAAAAATCTATTCCTTAATTTTTTAATTCTCAAAATTATTCGCTCTAATATTAATAAAAAAATCTATAAATACAGGTATTTACCCTTACGTTAAGATTTTACAAAGTCTCTTTTGGGCTGTTAATAATTCTTAATTATTTTAATCCTCTGATGGCAAATAAATTGTAGTTAAAAATACGGAGACCGAGAAAAACATCTAATAATTTAGAACTTAAATGGAAATACGAGCATCGAGTATTACAATCAGATACAGTATAGCACTATTTTAAATTATAATGGGCTATTTTCTTGATAAAACCCGTTTTAAATTGAATGATTTGTTTGTTTCAGGAGCACTTTACAATTCTTTATAAAGTGACTCATAACTCATTATGAGTACGAGACAATAATTTACATTTAGTAACGCCTCATTCTCAGAGTGTTAAAGTTATTTATTTCCTCAAAATTTTTGTATTAAATTCAAATATTTTACTAAATTTAACTCGAGATTGCAGATTCTGTGACTTTTTTACTGCATCTATCAATTCTTAACATGGAAAATTCATCAAATCAACCAATAATAATAAAATCAATGTTGACCCAGACTGCACGATATATTCGTGCAATGCAACTTACAAGCACCTCAATTTAGTTTGTAAAGCATAATTCATAAACGAAAAGTTCTATGAACCGGTTTGGAAATGGCAAACATCTGTCGAGGTACTAATCCAGGTTTCTTTATAGGCAGATCTAAAAATTCCTCTGATAACATTTAGAAGTGAAATTATAGCAAAAATCCGTTTATTTTCTTTCCTTAAACATAGTTATTCTGAAAATTATGACGGGTATTTCTGAAAATGAGGCATTTTTTTTTACTAAATTTAACGGAAAATGACACTATCCCTGTCATCTCTCTGTGCAAGTATTTATATAAATTAATAGTAATTTATTTAAGTTAAGCAAATAATAAATGGCCGATCTTGATTTGGAAGTTTCGCCAGTATAGTTAAAATAACTTCAATTTGAATATTATATTAAACTGAAATGTATCATCTTTTTGAGGTTTTTAAAGTTGAAGAATACGTCCATGTTAAATCAGACGATCAGATATATTAAAATTATGCGTTTTACACTCATTAGAGTAATATGACGGTCATCCTTAATGTGACGGTCGTGGCGTTATTGTGATAAATAATAATGAAAAATGCCATGTTAATTACTTGAATTTTTCCAATGTAATATAAACTGAAACTGATATACTAGTATGATCAAGACGTTTGGGAATTATTTTAATATTTTCCAAGCGTAAATGAATTATTTCATATCCAGCAGCTTATGATTTATAAAGTACGAATATAGGCAATGCATCTGCGTAACTCATGAGTAAAGACATTTGCAATATTTTGTGGCTAGAAAGGTAAATGTTTGCTTCTTCATTATAGCACTGGCTCACCTTTCTTAGCTCAAATCACTTGTCAAATTATTATAATCGGATAATTAATCTTTTGAATTTACTTTCTATTATTTTTATAGAATATTTTTATAGGGCAACGAATATCAATTTCTGAAAAAGTGCTGTGACGAGAACGAATAAAGATGAGAGAAAAGAGATAATCTGTATTTTCAAATATCCATAAACAATTACAAAATTGAATAGTTGTAGAATTTAATTACTTTAAATGAATGGGCTTTATATCTTTTTATTATTTTTAACTTTATAATACTGTAAGTTTACTTATATTAATATCGCAATTTAAAGCAACACTAGGGATATTTTTACTACTGAGAGTTTTTGGATGGACATCGTAATTTTGCACCAGAGGAAGATGATAAAGACGACAAATGACGATACTCTTCTCTCCAAACATCTGTACCATTTCAGCGAGATAGCATTTGATCTCGACAGTTTTAACGGGCTCCACACTGCTGAAATGACGATTCTTCAGTGGAATCGGGTCTCGAATCCATCCCTCTAGTTACGAAGCTCAGAATTCACAAAAAAAGCAACCATAGTCCGCAGTATGATAATAAATACAGTAATGCAATGCTCTTAAAAATCAATCTCAGTTCTTCTGTCATCAGTTCGTCGAAGTATCAGCTTAACACCTTCATTCTAAAATACACTTAAAATACTTCATTCTTTCTGTACGAAACTTAGCAACCTAAAAGTGCAATTACAATTCCGTTGCGTTATATTTTAGCGATGAATGCCATATTAGAGTCTCTGTGGCAAGCGCCTAAGTGCATGGCCTTAACAAGACCCTTGAAAGCTCGTATATCGAGACATAAATTGGCAAGCTCAGCATTAATTTCTCTACAGGTTTGCTTTCACTAATCACCCGTTTACGATGCAGACATATAAGCCCTTTGCTGTTGCAGGGCATTCCCTTGCTAGAGTAACGGATTTGTTACAAAAGCGGATTAGGTTACACTGGTTATGTTTTGCATATGAGCTAGAGATTGATAGGGTTTCAATTAATCTCGATCAATTGGCCTGATTTACACCGGAATTATATTGTGAAAAATAAATTTCCCTTACAAATTCATATGAGACAGTCGGTGGTGTATTTGCAATGGAATAAATGTCTAGGATTTACAGTTTTAATCATTTTCGAAAAAAGACAATCTGATAATATAAATTTGGATAAAAATTATTTTGTGAATGAAAATAATCTACATTAAATCTAATGAATACATCGATTATTATAATTGGGACTGCATCGTGTCCCCTCTGATAAACTTAAATTTCACTTATTTGAAAAAAATAGGAGAAATGGTAATTGTAAAAGCATAATATGTAGACAAGAAGCTTATTAATAATATTCTAAATAAAATAAATAATAAATATTTTAGTTAATTTATATAATGCAAAATATTAATAATATTTATTAAATTTATGTAATTTTAAATAATAATAATATTTAGTAAATATATAAAATATATAATAATAATATTTTAGATGATATATAATAATCCTTTAGTAATATTTTAGAAAAGGAAATGAAAAACAACGATTTATATACACATGTTTTGTCAGAGAGTAAATATTTTTTCTAGCATTACCAATGATAAAGTTATTTAAAATAATTTAATTTACCATTTATAGTCTGTCTTACGACGAATAAAGAGCACGACTTTAAATTTTGAAATAAAAATATTTTATATTAAAAGATAAATTTTCAAATAACGATATTCTAAATATATTAAAATTTCCAACACGTTGAAAACCTTTAATAATAATTGAAATATTTAAGTTTATAAGAGAAAATATTTCTTCAAAATATGTTCTATTAAATTTAAATCCTGATTCAAGAGAAACTTCTGGAAAATTCTAACTGATGTAAATTACTCCGTAAATTTATTAAAATTATTTCGAAATGAATATCTAGTGTAATGTGTAATTTGAAGCTTTTGAACAAGAGATAGAAATATGAAGTGGTATTTATCATATTTACATGGTTCGATTACTTACTAGTTTTATAAAGATATGTTTCTTTAATATCTTTCGAATTTTAGAAACACAGTCCATGATTTCAAGTTAAGGAATTTTCAGTCTAATAGTTCAGTTCCCCAAACAAAATGCTATAAAAATATTGGAAAAATGGAAGAAATATGAAATAAAAATTAATAATTTTCAACAAATAAAATTTTAAGACCGAAAAAAAAATATTTCATAATCAATTATTTAAAAATAAAGGCATACATTTGAAACTTATATTTTCAGTCACTTTAATACGATCCATTTCTACATTATTTTAAAATATTACACTTAGAACATTTTTTCTCCATTTATATTACACTTAGAACATTTTCTCCATGCGCCATCTGATCATAATTCTCATTAGAATAGAATTCCAAGAATCCAAATGATTTTCAAGATAATTAATTTGCTGATATGAATTTAAATTTAAAATATGTTATAGAATTATGTTTTGTGTATTTGATAGCTAATTAATGTAAAAACATTTTTACTCATCAAAAAATACCACATGCAAATAATATACATAAGTAATATTGCATAAATTTTGTGAATATGATTCTTTTAATATTATTGACAACAACTGTACCGGTTAATAAGATATTCTTTTTCAAAATAGAAATTTCATCAACTTCAAACATCCTGAAATTTATATTACTCTGAAGAGGAAAAGAAAAAAATAATTCATATTTTCATATAAATACAAATATTTCCCTGCCTAAAATTAGCACTCGTGCAAAATTTAAAAGAATCTATCTGATTGTTAATATTTATGATTTGACTTGCTCACATTTCCAAGATATTTAAATTAATAATATTCATTTCTGATTATATTGTTTAAATGTTATAGAGTAATAAACATCGAATGAAACAGATGTTTATCACCTGAAATACATTTTCGGAAAAATTTATATGCTTCAAAACATCATTCCATATGAAAGAAATACAGTCAAAAAGGAAATTTTTTCTTTATTGTAGATTCCATCTTTACTTGCTCTGACAAATCTATATTCTTTTTGATAAATCTGTAAACATACTTGTGAAAAGGTGATAAGAATTTTAAAAAAATCACATTATTTCATCTTTTTCTGGGATAACAGGTTTTTGAAAAAAAATGGAGGGAAAATATTGATTACTTTTTGATTACCATTCTTTTATTTGCTAAAATTTTTACATAGTATTGCAATTATTAATATTTTTATGTGAAATAAAATAAAATTTTATTTTCAGATTACTTATTAATTTTTTTGCTATAAGTCAACCTATATTTTTTATTTGAAGGACGTATAATATACAAAAATTTAAGTTTAACAACTACAGCTATATTCTGAATATTATGTGTATAGTGTTATTTTTGTTAAACTCATTACATTCGTTCAATATGGTATAAAAATATTTTTCGGAAACTCATCCCTAGTAAAACAATACGAGAAATCTAATACGATGAATAACAAAAACATTTTATTTTATAACATGATATACCAAAAGATTGCCGCAGCTAACAGAAAAGCTTAATTTGCTGACGTGTCTCTAACTAAACTTAAAATAATCCCATAAAATTATGTTGCAGGTAACATCTAATATTATAAATTTTTCTTGATTAATGGTGCATTGAAACTGTACACTTCTTTTTGAATCATCCTGTAGTTTCAAACGGGGCGTTAATATATTGTTTAATACAATAATATAATTTAATATAATACGGTATAATATAATATGATGCACTAAAACGGGATATTTCTAATATTCTGGGGTGGTGTAGGATTTATTCTTCAAATTATACGCTTTGTCTTACCAATTCATCAATCATGTCAACGATAAATTCCCACACGAGTGTCTTTATATACAGCCAGAAGTGGTAAATATTCCATGATAGGTCAATGATTGGGCAAGCTAATACATCGAAAAGCCCGTCCACTTTTGGCAAATTTGATATCTAAGTCACTAGCTAAAAAAGTGGGGCTTTTTTGTATTTAAATTATTAGGATTGCAAGATTGCAATGGTCACTAAGGCACCATTGTAAAAATCTATCAAATATAAGCCATCATATATCCCTTATCCAATTTGAGTTTCCAAAATATAATGTATGTTGAAAACTTTAATTCCGAAATGTCTCAGCAAATATCCAGATAGATATCCTTTATAAAAACAGAAGTATTTACATCAAAGCGATTCTACATGGATAATTTCCAGATGAATCCCAAATGAACCGTATTTCTGAGACCATTGGGAAATTGTGAGAATTGGGAATTAATCAGTTCTATGTATCAGTGAGGAATTTCTATTCTACCATTTATTGCGATCCGAATTACTCAAGTTGTAACTCTACAAATACTAGAAGTTTGTAAGCATGGCGCTGAAATATCCTATGTGGAAAAAAGAATGAATAAAAAAACTGAGAAATACATATGTCTACAAGTTACCACCTGCAATGTTAGAAAGATTGATATATGAAAAAAAAATTACAAAATTTTATTTCTGTGGAACATTTGGAAATTTGATGTCAATGTATGTAATCATTAAGTTTTAAGTTATGTATTTTTTATTTTTGCAATAAATTATTATTTACTTCAATTAATATTTCTATTTTAAAAATCCATTTATACTGAAATAATTACACAAACATCATTATCGTATGAAATGCTTTTTCTTTTCTTAAATTATGTTGTATCACTTCCTTTGGAACAAATTTACTAAGCTAAACATGACATTTGAGAGCATTTGAAACTGAAAATATCATCTTGAATTTTATGCTTTTAAATTAAATAAATTTAATGAATCAAGTTTTCAAACCACTTTAAATGAGTGTGAATAGTTTATAATAGTTTATCCATATCAAAACTACGTTAATATTGATTCTCCGCGAGTTATTTGAATTATTTAAGAAAGTGTTAATTACTCAGTTAATTGCATAAGAATTAAAATTACCACATTATAATTTATTATAACATAGTCAATACAAAAGGTGAGGAAAAACGATGATTACTTACGTACAAAAGATATAGCTCGTGATCAGAGGAACCTTCACATAATTAAATTGACTTCCAAGAGAATTTTTAATTCTCTAAATTCCAAATCTTTTTAACAGAAAAAAAATAATTTGCGCACTTATAGAATTTTATAATTAAATATGTTATTTCGGAATTTAATTAAGTGATTTTTGATAATCAACTAAGATTAGTTTCAACAAGTATGAATCGGTCTTCTAAGCACATTTTTATTATTTAATCATTGTAAAAGGCGACGGAAGTTTACTCCAGAGACGTTGTTTCAAAAAAGTGTTGAATAAACTCTCTGAAATGCTATCTGATTTGTCTTGAACATTGTATAGGTTTATGAAACATTGGTTGTAGTCTAAAGCTCCCCGTTTGCTCTCTAAAATCTCCAAAACACCTAAAATCTCTATAATATTATCCGATTTGCCTTTAAAATCATATTCTCTTCTAATAAATCGGTGGAAGCCCAGAGGTCCCTATTTGCTTTGATGTGAAAATGTGGAGAGGTGTTTCAATAATTTTTAAGACTTGAATTGATTACCGATAATTAATTAAGATTCCTTTGAACAGATATTAATATTCCTTCTAATCATCATTCTTGAAATAATCTCTATATATACGTCATTGTAATACAGCTTAAGAAACGTTCCAATAGAGATATGGTTTCAGAGGACTGATGTATCTCAGAGTAAAAATGTCTTAGAATCGACCTTTAATATTGCAGTGGCCCACGTTAAGTCCTTACAAGCCCGACTTGCTCATGTTTTAATGTACGAATTTGGAGACGGACAACAAAAGTTCCTCGACATTTTTTGGGAAATTTCAATATCAATCAAGAATAACCGTCGTGAAAGGTCATAAAAAGAGCTTCAACAAAAATGAATATATTTTATAATTGAAAAATTTACAATATTGATTGACAATTTTTAATCTGAATAAGAAGATATCAGTCATTCACTTGAAACATAACACTTCTATGCCATTAAGCATATGATATCATTCTATTTCATATCTTGAAATAATAATATTACAATGTTATTTTAAAATTATAAAAAAGGTGCTGAAGACTTAGAGACTTAAGTTGAAGAGCAATCACTGATTAAGGACTTTATAAATAATATCAGAAGTTATCAGTCTTGATTCTCATTAAATAATTGTTAACTTTTCACAACCAAACATTCACTGAAAGAGAAATACATTCTCATTTTCATATCAAACTTTATCAGAAAAGCAAACTTTTCCAAAGAAAATTATCTTCCTAATAAAATGTTATTTTTCTCATAAAGAATTAGCTTGCTGCAGCTTCCAATCAAATGCTAAATATTTTTCTCTCTTAATCAGTATGCGCAAGGAATTCAGTTTATTTCTGAGTTTTTGCAAATCTTTCAAATAATATACTCAATAGCTAAATCAAGTATCTTTTAGATAGATTTTCTGCTAAAATCCTCTTTCCTTAACTTAAAGGATTCTTGTTTATTTTCCCCAATTCTTTTCCTTCCGGTTTACTTTTAATTGATTCTAGACCTTTATCTTGCAAAGAAGAGAAGAAACGTTAGCGCATCGTTTTTCTTTCTTTCCTAAGGATCGTTCCATCATTACAGCTGCCAGAATACTTTTTCCCTCAGCTTTTCTCTCTTGTAGTGATTTCAGCGGATATGAGAAAAGGGAAAACAGATAATAGACAGAAAATCTGTTATATCGATTGTAAATGTAACCGAGATTTCATCATTATCGGATTTTTTTACCAGATGAAAGTAATTAAGCAGAAGAAAATAAATTCAATCGCTGTATCATAGGGATATAAAATAAAAGTGGTAATCGGAAATGCGACAAAGTGAATCTTTAGTAGGAAATGCTTATCTTAAACCATAGCTTATCTCGATCAATTTTATCTAGGCATCATAATAAGTGTGTATTTGTCATAATTATTTGACTGGTATCTGAAAAATTGACTTTCCAAATCAAAAAAATACTATTGCACTTGTTTTAAGTACTATCTTTTTTTTCAAATAACATTTATTACAATAGTTTTTTTTCTTCGAACATCTTGTTGCTTTTATTTTTGTTTAACTATTACGTACTTTTGTACATGCAATAATCAGCATTGCCCAGTTGCTGATTTGAATATAAATAATATTTGGCCTTCAAAGAATATTGAAACATCTGCATTCAATTTCATAGCTTTAAATCTGTTCTTTCGAAGAATGTTTGAACATTTATAACATGCATATACTGCTGGTTTAAAAGATTAGAGAATTTGGTTAATATATAAGATCAATTAATATCTTATTGTCAATTAAAATTATTACACAATAAATTTAGTTATATTACCGCCCCATTTTAAAGCAACTCTAGGACTGTTTTTGTATAGATCTCGTAACAGTGAGCCACGACAAAATGACGAGAGCGACACCTGAAGGAATGACATCTTCTCCAAATATCATCCACTATACGAATGAGAGGACATTTAGTATTTGGTTTTAACGTGCAGCAGACAGCTGATAGAAGGTTCTTTAGTAAAATCAGGTCTCGAATCCGGTTACTAAATCAAGACTTTACTTTCAGACCACTATAGTCTGCAGGACGATAATACACTAAGTCAGTGTTCTTAAAAATCAATCATCGCTCTATCATCATCATTTTTTCAAAACATCGGATTGACACATCCTTCCTGAAATACGCTTATTCTGTAAGATGCACCCATATCGCATAAGATTTGCTAATCTAGAGATGCAATTGCAGCTCTGTTACGTGATAGTTTAGAGATGAATGTCATATTAGAGTCCCTGTAGCAAGCGCCTAAATGCATGACCCTAACAAGACCTCTGAAAGCTTATATATCTATATAAATTGGCAAGCACAGCATTAATTTCTTTACAGGTATGCTTTCACTAATCACCCGTTAACGAAGCAGGCATCTAAGCCATTTGCCAGTGCATGATACTCCCTTGCTAGTGTAGAGGGTTTGTTGCAAAAGCGGATTAGATTGGACTGGTTATGTTTTGTACATGAGCCAGAGAATGATAGGGCAGCAATTAATCTCGCTCAGCTGGCCGGATTTACTCCTCAGCTAATTTTGTATTGTTGAATATCAATATGCCTTACAAATTCTTATAAAATGATTGATATGTTATTTGCAATTATATAAATATGTGGTATATCCAGCTTTATTAATTTATAAAAAAATGCTAATCGACTGATATAAATTATCTACAATGATCTACAATTAATTAATTACTTTATCTGTTATTAAAATTGAGTTTTCAAAGTGGACGTGATTATAATTTTCACATTCTTTTATTAGGAAAAACTATTAGAAAAAAAAAGGAAATGAAAGAAAATGAAGTACAGTAGCTTGCATACATTTGCATTATATGAACAAACATTTTTCATAAGTAAGTTACTAAAAACTCTTTAATTTAGCGTCTTTAGCCAATCTTAACACGAATAATGTGCACGACTGTAATTTCTGGGATAAAAATCTTTCATATTAAAAGACAAAGTTCAAATAACGGTATTCCAAATATGTTAAAATTTCAAACACGTTGAAAGTCTTTGATAACTGTTAAAATATTTCTTCAAAATATACTCCATTGAATTTAAACTCCGATGTTTAAATTCAATTCACTTTATTTTGAAGAAAGTACGTCTGTCTTCTGGAGATTTTAGGAACGTCTGACTTCTGGAAAATTTTTACTGGCATAAATAACTTCGTAAAATTATGAATTATTTCGAAATTAATATCCACGTCTAAGGTGGAAATTGAAACTTTTGAAGTAAAACTGTCTCAAGAGACAGGAATATAAAGTTTATTTAGTATATTTTAGTATATTTAAGATGTGCTATTACTTTCTAGGTTTATTAAGATATGTTTCTTTAAAATCCTTTGAATTTTAGAAACACAGTGCAGGATTTTCAGTAAAGGAATTGGTAATATAATTATCCGAATTCCAACCAAAATTTTGCAAAAATATTCAAAAAATGAAATAAAATATTGAATATAACTAAATAATTGTCAACAGATAATTTTCCCACCCTTAAAAATATTTCAAAAATAATTATTTAATAATAATAATAAGATAAATTGAAAAGTATTCTTATATTATCAGCCCATTTAATATGATCTATTACTTTATTATTTAAAAATGTTACACTTTGAACATTTTTGTCATTTATTTTACTTCTGCTGATAATAATTCTGATTATTAAAGAAAATTAAGAATTCAAATAATTATCCATAAGTTAATTTTCTGACTTAATTTAAATTTAAAATATGTCATATAATTATGTATTGTGTATTTGATAGTTAATTAATGCAAAATTAATTTTACGTATAAAAAATACATGCAAATAATACAGAAATGAATGCAGTATAGTCTTTGTAGATATAATTCTTTTGATGTTATTGACACCAATCTTAGCGAATAGTAATGTTTCCTTTTCAGAAGTTACAGAAATTTCTATTAGTCTGAAGATGAAAAGAAAAAAAATTAATTCATGACTTCCTGTAATTACAAATATTTTGACAGCATAAAATTAACAATTTTGTAAAAATGAATAAGAATCTATCTGACTGCTGATATTTATGTTTTGAATTGCTCATTTCTAATATTTTAAAATAAATAACAATCCTTTCTGATTATATTTTTGATACATAATATTGTAATAAAAAGAGAACGAAATAGATGTTCATCACTTGAAGTAATTTTCGGAAAAATATCTATTCTTCAAAACATCATTCCTTGTGAAAGAAATACAGGTAAAGAGGAAATATTTTTTGTAATGGGAATTCGATCTTTTTCTGTCGAGATAAATCTAGTTTCTTTTTGATAAACCTGCAAAGGTGAACAGCACAAAAAATGCATTCGTTCCTATTTTGCTGGGATAGCAGATTTTTGAAAAAATGAAAGAAAAGAATTGATTGGTTTTTGATTACTATTTTATTACTATTTGTTTACTAAAAAATCTTGCAACTATTATATTTTATCTTTACATAATTATTCTTAATTTTTAACTAAATTTTATTGGTATAAATCAACACACACACACACACACACACACACACACACACACACACACACACACACACACACACACACACACACACACACACACACACACACACACATATATATATATATATAGGTCGAATATATAAAAAATAATTTAAATACTACAGTTATATTTTGCATAGCATGAGTCACATTGTTGTTTTTGTTAAATTCATTAAATTAGTTCAATATAGTATAAAAATATTGTTTCGGAAATTCATCCCTTGGTTAAACAATATGAAAATTCTTACACGATGAATAACAAAATCACTTTATTTCCCAATCAGACATGATGAAAGGATTTCACACCTAAAGGAAAAGCTTCGCTAACAGCACTTTACGGCATAATCAGAACACAGAGATCGCATTCGAAGTACAGCTAAGCGGCTTACCTCGCAAGTATCACTGATGTTGAACTCTCGAGAGGTTTTATACCTTTCTATGTGAATGGCTATATAAGTTTCTAAAAGGAGATCTGAATCTCGGCTCTTAATAAGAGATATCACTATAAGTCTTGCATGCTCTAGAACATTCATTTGTTCCGACAAAGTCTCCAAGATAGGAATGATTAACATCATATCTATTTAAAATTTCACTGAAATATCTGTAAGTTAATCTTCTTTATTAAATGACTAATTGTGAGGGAAGACATCATTATAGATTTTAACCATTTTAATGATTATGATTACAAATGATTTTCAATGACCATATGAAGAACAAAGCATGCCTTTTATTTTGAGACCTAATACTGATTTGATTTATCCTACACTTATATATAGATAATCCGATGTATGCTGTTCTAAAAATTGAAATGATAAAACAATCAAAATACTTTCAAACGGGATGTTAATATAATATAATATAACATAACAGGGCATTTCTAATAATATGGGATAGTGTTGGATTTATTCTTAAAATTTTAAACTGTGTCTCACCAATTCATCTATCATATCAACAGAAAAACCCCACGCGAGTGTCTTGTTATACATCCAGATGATGAAATATTGCATGATAGATCAATGATTGTGCAAGTTAATACATCGAAATGCCAATCCACTTTGGTCAAATTCGATGTCTAATTCACTACCTGCAATCTTAGGGCTTCTTTGCATTGGACTTAAAAGGGGGATAGCAACAGTATACTCAGATATCATTGCGCGTGTCAAATATAAGTCATCGTGTATTCATCCGTTTGAGCTTCGAAATTATAATGTATGTTTCAGACTTCATTTTAAATTAATACCCAGATAGGTATCCGCCACAATAACAGGAGAAATATTTAGTGAAAGCTATTCTGCATGGATTGTTTCCATTCGAATGCTAAATGAATCAATACTGTTCGTGGAAACTTTGGGAATTTTTATTTCAAATCAATGCTGTCTATCGGAGAAACATTTCTAATCTTCCATTTATTGCGATTCGGATTAAGCTAGTTGTACTCTACGAATTCTAGAAATTTGTAAACCTGACGATGAAATACATTATGTAGATAAATAAAGGGATAAAAATTTGTAGGACTGCAGGCTGCCACCTACACTGTTAGGAAGATTGATATGTGAAGAAAATTCGCTAAATTTTGTTCCTATATAAAATTTGGAAATTTGATGCAAAAAGATCTAATTATGAGTTTTAAAATAATTTATTTTAACAACAAAGTGTCATTTGCTCCTATATTAGCCATTCTGTTCATTTAGTATCATTTTATACTAAAATGGTTTCATCTGCGTCATCATCGCATGAAATGCCTTTTTCTTTAGGTATCAGTTCTTCACAAATTTACTATCCTTAATAAGACATTTCAGAGCATTTAAAATTGTAAATATCAAATCAAGTTTAAATCGAGTTTCGAATCTTCTCCATGATTTGGGTGTCCCGGTTCGGGCATGGTTGTTGTTCTTCTTCTTTGTTCTATTTGTGTGTGTGTGGGGGGGGAGTGAATGTGCCCCTCTGCAAAAAGGGGTTTTGCAAGCGAATGTAACGCATAAATAGCTAATTTGTACTCTTGGCACTTGATGGCGCTATTTAAAAAAACAAGAGACGCTGCACTCGGTTTAAAATCGTTGATATCCTCGGCGGGCTTGTCAAAACAAATGCCGTTACACACAACAACAACAATGAATAAATCAAGTTTTCAAACCCTTTAAAATAAGTATAAATATATTTTTAAAGATTTATACATATCAAAAATCAGTCAATACTGATTCATTTCAAATTATTTAATAATATGTTAACTACTCAATTACATCATAATTAAATTTACCTCCTTTACAGATTAATAATAACTCTCATGAAAGGTCATAAAGAAATCTTCAATAAAAAAGCAGTATATTAAAAAAATTATAATATTGCCTGCAAATCTTTAACCGTAATAAGAAGAAATCAGTTATTCGCATGATATATATTACTACTATGCGTGCAAGCATAGCATATCTTCTTCTTTTGCCCTTAAATGGGGAGGTTAAATTTTAGGACTTAACTGGAGAGGTACGGTCTACGAGACCGCATTTCATTTACACTCAAATTAAACTTTCTAATGAATGTATTAGTATGGAAAACTGCCAATAAATTTTGCAGATATTTTTCTTGATATATAGATATGTTTTGGAAATTTTTCAAAATATATTATCAATGAAAAAAGTAAATGCGTTGGAACATACATTTTCTTCTCAAATTACGTGTTACAATAAATAATAATCTTGAAAAAACATATCATTTTTTACTTTTTAAATTATATTTATTCTTACAGTATATGAAGATATATAGAAGACAATATAATGTAAAATTCAACACTTATATGAAAAATAAAAATAAAAATGACAATGAATAAATTGGTCCTTTTTTTATCCTCTAGTGTGACTTTCATAGCACGGTTTTCTAGGTCATTTTAAACAAACAGGTTATGAACTAGTATAAAAATCAATCTATAAATTTTGTATATAAATTGATTGGTATCTTGGTATATTAATTGGTAATCTTGTTATATTAATATACTTTATAAATTTTTCAAAATACATTATCACTAGAAAAAATAATTATGTTTGAACATATATATCAGAATCAGTTGAATGTGAACTTTCATCGACAAAACTTTTCTGTACAATTATCCTTATCATTAAAATCACTTTCTGCTTCATTTAAAAGTGTTTGGAGCACTGCTTCATTATAGGATCAGTAAATTGGATGATATTTCGGGGCCCCAGTTTTAGTGCCATCTGCTAAGCCTTATTTATCATTGAGACACTAAGAGGGAAGTACGGTCTTTGAGACCGCGCTTGAAGAAATAACTGAATTATTTTAAAAAGCGTCCGCTGAAATCGGTCCGCTGAATCAGACCACACGTCCCCAGATAAGGGTTAGTCCATTTAAATAACAATCCCTTAATGTTAATAGTTCTAAAATAGTAAAAAATAGAGCTTATAGTAGTATTGTGACTCGAATAGAAATCATAAATTTTTATAAGACTTAAGTTATCCATCAATCACTGTTTAAGAGCTTTATAAATAATTTCAGAAGATGATCAGTCTTGATCCCCATTAAATAACAGTTAACTATTCACGAACAAACATTATATGAAGGAGATGCAGATTCTCATTATCATAATAAATTTTATCAAAAGAGAAATATATTTTAAAAATTAGTATCTTCTGAATAGATTGTTACATTTCTCAAAATAAATTATTTCGTAGGGAATTGTAGCTTCCAATCAAAAGTTAAATACTTTTGTCCCTTCTTCAGTATTTTCAAAGGAGTAAGTTTATTTCTGAGTGTATAGAAATCTTCCAAATACATTGTTATACATTAAAGATTCGTATAAATTTGACAGTTTATGCTAAAACCATCTTTCCTTAACTTCAATTTTTTTTTCCTATTCTTTTCCTATTCTTTCCTATTCCGTTGTACTTTTATTTGATTCTAGACCTTTATCTTGCAAAAAGAGAAGAAACGTTTGCACGTCATTGTTTTTTTTTTCTCAGGATCGTTCCATCATTACAACTGCCAGAATACCTTTTCTCTGTTGTAGTGATTTCAGCGGATATGAGAAAAGGAAAACAGATAATAGACAGAAAGTCTGTTATATCGATTGTAAATGTAACCGTGAATTTATCATTATCGGATTTCTTCCCAGCTAAAATTAATTAAGCAGAATAAAATAAATTCAATCGCTGTAAGGATATAAAGTAAATCTAGTAATCTGGATTGCGACGAAATGCTTATCTGAAAGCACCTCTTATTATTAAATTTCACTTTGGTATCTGGTTTTGATAATTTATATACTCGTCATAATTTTTTGAATGGTACTTAGAAAATCGACTCCCTTTCCAAAAAATTAGCTTGTTACTTTTTTTCATTTACTTGCTTCTTCTTTTTTATCAAATAACAATCACTATAATATTTTTTCCTTTACCTTTAATCTCTTATTACTTTAAATGCGAAGTAAAATTTTTGTTTTACTATTGAGTCTTTGTATAAATACAAAGATCTGTAATGTCCATCTGCAGATTCACATACAAAGAATATTTAGCCCTTATTTATTTTAAAATAAATGCATTGTATTTCATAACCCTAAATTAATACATTCTTTCAAATAAAGCATGAACGTTTATATCATGCCTATACCACTGAAGTTTATTAGGATTTAAGAAATAGATAATATTTTGGAGAATTTTATTAAATATATATTGGAGATTAATTTTTTGGTGATAAATAAAAATTATCTTTTTTAAAATTATAAATTCGTTTGATTATATTGATGATATCATCTTAAAAAGTATAAATAGAAAAAAAACCCTTTTATCTACAACATTCGAATTTATAATTGTTTAATTACTAATAAAGGTTATATCAAAACAAAACCAAAATACAAATACAGATTCTTCAAATTTCAAACTTCTTTAGAAGCTTCGATTTCTTTTATATTTCCTTGAACTTTTATATAAATTTATAAAAACTTGTAAAGAATCATTTCGGCGTACATATAGAAGTATTTCTTCTAAATATGATATTATTTAAAATAAGAAGAAAAATTTCATTATAGATTATTTACTCTCCAAATCTATTTTCATAAAACATCTGCAGGCAAAGAGAAAACTTTGAAAATGAATATCGAATTACCAATCATACCTCCGCATCAATATCGTATTAATAGCTTTTTCACAAACATAGCATAAATAATTAAATTGAATTTATATTTTTCTGTAGACAAAAGATGAAAAAAAGGATGGCAGTATATGTTTTGAATACAATTATTTCTATTCGTAAGAGAAACCTATTTGCAATTCAAATGCAAACAGAAAATCGTTAAAAACTCTTACTGAAAGAATAGTTTTACCATTTAGTAGATACTCAGATATCCCAAGAGATAATTTACGTCATGTGATCACAACATAATTTTTCCTGGATATTAAGAGGGAATTCTCCCATGGGATCTTATTAGATTACGTATTGTCTTGCATTTGCAATTTCGACACGTACTTTACCTCATTTTGATAGAAAAGATTTGCAAAAGTCGAACAAAAGTTTGATGGGGTTTGTTACTTTTTATTTTATGGTGAAGAAAGCATAATTAAATTTTGATATTAGTCTTGAATTAAGACAATTTTCTGCTTTCTGAATCTTTGTTTGCAAAAGAGAAACTTAATTAGAAACTTCTAGAAAGATTTGAAGAGGAAATACTAAGATGCCATTAAGTCAGACTTATTGATTTCTTTTTAAAAAAATCATTATTTTTATGTTAATCAATTTTATTACATGGGTATTTTTTCCAAATGCCTTTTGAAAGTAATATCTTAAAAAAATATTTTTAAAATTCATTGTAATACGAGTTGAAATAATTATTTATTCATTGATAGAATTCATTTATTTAAAAAAATGATATTTATATATAATCTTTAGGAGTAAATATTTTATAAAAATCCATTCATTTGTGGCGAAAAAATATTTTTTCGATATCAAATGTTTAGGAAATATTTCTAGATGTCATACAAAATATTAAATATTTTAATTAAAGAAACTTCATTTAAAAATTAATTATTTAAAGATCATTAAATATTCTTTGATTTTTTTATAATAGTTATTTTCATTTATCAAGCATCTTCATAGAGAGTATAATTCCCCTCTACTCTATATAATTGGCTAGACGATAATTACTAGTCCTTATCATTACCAATATTACCATCTTTTCTTACCATTACCAAAATTACTTATAATTTTTTATGACCTTATAGATATTTGGAATCCTGTTAACTATTAAAGATAGACTGATGAAGCATTTTTATAATATTCCCTTTTAACAAATATTGATTAATGAAAAATAATTATATATATATATATATATATAAAATTAAATTTGAAATATATTTTAGCTTTCACACATTGTAGATTATACCCTAAGACACTTCTAATAATTTTTTTTAGTATTTAAAATGTAAATTAAGTTTACAAAGTAGTAAGTATTATTTTATCATTTTACTTCTATCAAATTATAATTATCACCAAAACATTACTAATGTCGAGGGTCATTAAGCATGCATCCTCTCAATATCCATTAAGATTGTCTGTAAACATCTCAACATCTCTTTTCTGCAATAATACTGCCATTACATGAAAGCAGTATTATAGACTCGTAGCAATAGTTTAATATCTCCATTGATTGGCTGTAAACTTTAAGGAAGATCGACGACAAACACGTCACAAGAAAGTTTCTAATATGACGTTGCGAATACAAATAAAGTACAAGAAACTCGAATGCTCTGATAATTCTGTGAATTTATTTCTACTACATTACACATGTTGCAATAGCTCTTCATAGCTGATTTGTGGTATAGCAGAATTTCTTATTGCTTTAATTGGTGAATGATAAACTCCTTTTTTTCCAAATTTCGCAAACAGGACTGAACGTCACGCATGCTTCAATGTATTTCGCAATGGTCTTTCACTTGTTTAAAGCTATGAAAGTGGTTCCACTTTTATAACGTGGAACTGATTTCGTAGTAAATTTCATTGACAAATAAGAACAATTAGAACAAATAGTTGACAGGTAGGCATTGGATCCATGCTAAATATTTGTTGGTAAAATTAGCCAATAAGATTTCACAATTCTACTGAAAACGCCTTTGTCATTAGAGAGTAAACCGTAGTGAATCATTTTCTTCTGAGGGTACTTCATGTATTCAAACGTTCCTTAGTGCTTCCGTAAGATTCACAAATTCTTGAAGATGTCGTAGTTAGGATTGAGTGTATTTTGTTGTGACTCCAATTACTGAAATCAAACGTTGCAATCCCCAATTATTCCAAACATTCCAACCTCCAATTATTCCAAACTTGTAATCAACGGTTTAGAAAAATAATTTTGTTTCTCATTTAATTAAAGAAATTAAACATTTGATTTTTACTACGAGCTGCAGTGCATGAGAGAGTTTCGAAGAGAAGGAAAGATAATAGCTTTTTGGAAGCTTACCCGGGTGATGAGCGGCGCGGCAATTTCATCAAACACAGACGCGACGGAACTTATAGGTTACAGATACCTGATATGATTTGTATGATTTTTGATAGATATATATATGATTTATGATAGATATATATATGATTTATGATAGGTATATGTTATTTATGATAGGCATTAACTACAAAGAAATTGGTATGTCATTTCAAGGATAAAACTGTGTTGTGAGAAAGTTATGAAAGTCTTCAATTTAACCTATATTAGAGTTATTCTATTATTGAAAGATTTTGCTATTTCGATATTATTTGCCATTTCTCACTGTTAACTTTTGTGGTTTTTTTAGTTCTAACTGCAGGAAAAAAATCTTAAAATTTTACAATCCTCTATTATAGTCTATTACGAAAAGAGACAGGACTTGGTATATCCATATTTCATACAAAATAGAAAATAATTGTTATAACTGTTGTAAATATTATTGAAATTCATTTAGGAATGTAAAGGCAAGGTAATATTCGAAAGGAAAAAGTTATTTTCTAGTACTGCAAAATAATCTAAATAGAAGAAAACTTATAAGGCAAAGAAAACTTGAAACACAAATTAATTAAAATCATACAACGGCAACTTGGAAAAAGGCATCAGAATAAATTATAATGCTCTTAAAATTTATTTAATGTCCTCGTATTTCTTAATCCATCATTAGTTACTGAAAAAGAACATATTAAATTATTAAAGAGCTTATTCATTCTCAAATAGTAAAAAATTCTAATTATCTTTCTGAAATAAAAGAAAAATATCACTTCTTTGTATGATAATTCCACAAACTCTATTATACAACTGATTAATTTTATAATATAAAAAGTGATTGCGGGAATTTTTTTTTTTGATTATTAAAGCATTAACCAGCCTTTAAAATATTTAATTAATTTTTTGCAGCAAATATTTAATTTAAATGTGTGCTTATTATAAATATGAATGGAAGAATAATCTGTCTTTATTAAAATGCTTATATTTTATTAGTTGGTTTTATAAATTTGATGATGGAAGCTTATAAATATTATTTTATTATTTAATTTTTTAAATATTTTATTTTTAAAAATTCAATTTACCCAGAAGAATTTCATTAATGAAAAAAGAAAAAAAAAAAACCTTTTTCTAAAAAGTTATAGCTTTCTCAGAGGAATATATCTAAAATGCATATGCTCCATGTTGAATCGAGAATTTAATATAGATATCAGATTTTTCTTTCTATCTTTCACACACATTTATTTTTTCCTTCTTTAGAGCATGTAGAGGGTACTAACACGGTAGAAATATGAATTGGATGAAAAGAAAATTCCATTGTCGAACATGTTTCAAGAACTTTTCGAACGAAATTCACTTTTATCTTGAATAAATGTGTAAGGAAATGGGGAAAGTTTCTCTTTGATAAAATTTAATATTTGAATTCAAAATGTTTAATAACATTTTTAAATTCAAATTTTTAACAAAACAATCTACTAATGATTTATTAATAAAAATGTATTTAAATGTTTGTTATAAATATTGTTAGTTCGTATCAATTTTATTTTCGTTCTCAAACAGTTAAAATTTGTTCACGAATTAAATAGATTAAGTTATTGATATTGAAGAATAGTATTGTATAAAATTGTCACGTTTATATATGCGTATTCCAGAAATTTATCCGATTCTTATGAAATTTTATAAAATATGTAATGTAACTGTCAGCTAGTGTAGTTGGGAAAAACACCAATTATACATTTATAACTAGCCGCCTTTGGTAACCAGCCAGTTCGCCAGTATTAATGCTCGCTAAAATGTTATTAACTTTTTCTTTTAATATGTTATTCAGAAAAAAATATTTTTAAGCCTCAAAATTTGATAGTCATATCATTCACTTAATCATACCCACGTAGATCTTGCGTTTTGTTTTTACTTATCATTTCTGTTCATTGTACTAGGCATCCTCTCTCTAATTTTCTACTAGCACAAATAAAATTCAATTTTTAATTAAAGTGGAAATGATGGAAATGCAGTTAATATAAAAACAATTTTTAGTGAATCCACGCATGTGTTTTTGCTAAAAAAGTATATGAGAACTGAGAGCAGAGTTTTTCGGCGTTGAAGTCTTTTGTACATACACTACAGTATAATTTTCATAATTTATAATATCTCAAAGAATTATTCAATAGAAATTTTACGGATTCAATGAAAAGGTCAGTTTTAAGTTTCATTTTTAAGAGGATATAAGTAATGTAAATAAAAATATTTCATTTTTTTCGGTTTATTAACATATTTTGCAAAAATTATGAAGTATTTATACAGTCCTTTGGACCTAAGGAATCATATTCTACAACCTATTCTTGTCACTTCAACTTTTCAATAAATAAATAAACGTTTCTCTCTTCTGCATTCAAATCTGACCGATTTATTAAGTTTTGAATATTGCAATATTAGAACAATCGACATTTTCATAATCTAATCTAATCACTCTTGAGAATCTCCGGGAGATGATTGACTTCTTTGAGACGGTCGATGAAGTGATATAAAATCAACCGTTTTTATAGAATGGTCACATTGTTCATAAAATGGTTAGCTTTAGTGATTGATTTAGTTGATTGGAGTTCAATTCTTTTTATCTAAAATATTAGCATCTCAAGAATATTTTGTTAAATATGATTCACAGAGCAGAGGATACAATAAAAAATTGAAAATTCATAATTCATCAGCATTTAATGACTCTATTACAAAAAAAATCATTATTTATTTTATTTGAACCATTTGTTTGCAGGTGTATGTCTATTTCCGAAGGTTTACAAATGAGCTGTTCGGCTTCGATTAGAATAGATGTACATATTAAATCATATTTTCCTTAAATAAATCTTCTTAGTTGAATTAGTAATATATATATTTTAAAAGATAATAATAAACGATTCCTTGCATTTACTTTTCAAATAATATCATGTTTCATATTTATTTCATTTCATGCAGACACGTGTTGAAAATTACACTTTTATATGTTTAATTTGGAATGCTAGTT
>JAPMOR010094687.1:181937-228181 GCA_026543865.1 Argiope aurantia | reverse complement strand
GTGTGTGTGTGTGTGTGTGTGTAATGATATTTTAAAATATAATTTAAACTAAGTTAATTTCCAAAGCTTTGTCTTAAATTAGTGCATATTAACTTCATTCTAAAATATTCTCTTATTTCCTGATCCCATTCCACTTTTTCTAGTTAATCTATGCAACAAAAGCTCTGTGAAAATGCTTTAGTCAGCGGTTCCCACACTCCGTGTGAAGGGATAAAATACTGTCCAGCTAAGCACATACTTATTAAAGATCCCTATGATTCCCTTACGTGTGATTGACACGTGTTAGAAATCCCTATAATAATCTAACAGTGTATATTAACAGGGATAAAACTTTCAACAGCTTTTCCTTATTTCCTGTTGTGTCGTTCTGTATTGTGCTCGTCGCTTCTGCTTGTGCAAAAAATCATGTCTCCCGGGACGGAAATAAAACGAAAAAATTGAATGCTTTTTTAACTCTCTTCGAAACTGCCTTCTACTTCAAAAATTATATGTTTACACATACACACACACACACATACACACACACAAACGCACGCACGCGCGCACACATTATATAAATATGTATATATTATTTAACAGAAAGTTTAAAAATTCACAGAAAACGTTTTCTTGCTCTTATATTTCTAGAAAATTTGTTTTATGTTTATTTCATTTTTTTATCCACATATATGATGTAAATTATATTTTTCCAATTTAGTTTGAAGTAATGTTTAAATATTAATTTGAATAAACATGTGATGACAACCAACACATTAATAGAAGTTCAGTTTTCACCACACGTGCGTAATATGCTCATACACAAGAAATTTGGTCTTAACTTTGCGTGAAACAAATTGTTTGAGAATATAAGCATAAAATATTTCTTTAATCGATTAAAAATAGAAGCCTTATTTATTTGTTAAAAATTGGTAACATTTAAATAGTAATTTTTCAAATTTTAAGATTGTATAAAAATCCTTTTTCAACTGTAATATTTTCAGAAGTCATCTCAGAAAAATCACCAAAATTTTGTTTAATTTTGAATAAATTAAAATTTAAATTTAAATTAAAAATGATTCAGAGACATACATTCCTATCTCCTAAACTATACCTAATTTCGTATCTATAGAGAGCCAATACACACACAAACACATTTTTCTTTTTTATAAGTATGAAAGTTGACTGTGAAGTGAAGCAGTTTTATAACTTTACATGTTTTAGAAAAAATGAGTTTGCAATAATGATCTGCTTGGTATTTTTTTTATTAAATATTTCTTCATATTTGTTGTTATTTTAATTGGGATTAAGTAAACTATTATTAATGTGCAATATGATAACACATTTGTGCTTTTTTTTGATGAAAAATAAATCTATTGTGTAGTTTAAAATCAATTTCTAAACTTTTATTGATTATTTGCTAAAGAAAGAATTTTTGAGAGACCATTTTCTTCATTCTGTGTAAAGTCAAATCAGTGCAATTTTCTGAACCCTTCCAGATATCAAATACTTGATAAATTTATTATAAAAGTCTCCCATTAAAATATAATCGGGACAACATTGCAATCCATCAATGATCATGATTGGCAATTTCATAAAATCATATTGATTATTTAAAAGGTAAAAGTGGAGATCGCGGAATCCAGTATAATGTTAATTAGCTTCACATATGAACTTTTGGTTGTATTTAATAACAAATCTTCTAAAAGATTCTTGGAAACAGTATTCAGAATTTGAAAAGGATATTCAACTATTATATTTTGAGATTTTCTGTTTCACATGTTCATGTATTTAACAAAAGAAAATTCTAAGGTTCTGCCCTAAATTTAAACTTTGTATGAAAGCGCAAATCATGAAAAATACAATGAAATTTTAGTTGGAAATTTGTTTTTAGTTTTATTCATTCCTTTAGTAGTTTAACTTAGAAATTCCTGAATGGACTATCTGCGTCTAATCAAACTCAAAGTGATTTTAATTCATTTAATTATTTTTCATGCTTGAGGGCATCTTAAAAATAAGTTTATGTAACTGAATGCGCTGTTTATAGTAAGTGACGTATTTGTAGAAATTTTTTTAATTCATCGCTATACTTCCAAAGGATATATATGTATATTATCTCTGCAACAACACTAACTTTATTCGAAATCAATCAGGAAATTAATTTATATGCACATTTAGGATCCATTGTTTTTATTTCCTCTCAATTAATTTATTTTCCTGAACATTGTCTAATTTCTATAATCTTTTGCATCTCAAAAACAATTTGTCTTTTTTATTCCGTCCATACTTTTACAGAAATAATTGACTTTCAGGAATACCACTTAAAAGAAGATAATGTTCAGTTATGGGGAATTAGCTAATTTCAAAATATTTTTTAACAATCGGATACTTTTAATAGAAATGAAATTATGATAAATATACGATTGCCATTGTTCCCCTATCTTTGACAGACCATTAAATAGCAACAAGACAAAAAAAAACAAGTGTTTATTATAAAATGCTTTATAAAAAAATGTCATTTTCCGACATTGTTCCTTCGAGTATTCACATATTTATCACATCAGTGAAGTAGGATCTTATTCCATCAAGATTGCTACCAAAGATGTGAGAATGACTTCTTGAATTTATTTGATTTCCCTATTAGCTTGCTAATTATATGATACTTTTTTTAAAGGAAGAATCAAGAGTAGGGATGTATAATCTTTTATTACCTTCCAAAATAGCATTTTTTCTTATGCTGGTAAGCTAGGTAGTTGCTTAAGTTGTAGGTAGTTGAAGATCTTCTGTTGTTACAGGCTTGAATCGCTCTCCTCCACAGTGATTCAAACATAAATGATATTCATCACTTCCTGCCATTCAAGAATTGATTAAGAAATCAAAAGCTTCCAGACTAATTAGGAGCCTCAAGGCAAAAGAAAATACATTCTTCATTACCAATGGCATATAAAACAAATAGCTTCATGAAACTATCGAGATCGAAGTTTTTGGTAATGTGCAATTACGCTGTAAATTGTGGGTAAAGAACTACACATTGAGAAGGAATCTATGACTAATTTGTTACAAAGGTATTTTTGGCTTCAATATCCAGAAAATTTTAAGGGGCCGTGGTGGCCTGGTGGTTAGGTCTCGGTTTCGGAACCGAAGGGTTTCAGGTTCGAGATTCGATTCCACCGAAGAACCGAGATTCGATTCCACCGAAGTCCTCCCGCTGGTGTGGTGTGGAGAGGGATGTGCCATCTCAGGTGTCGTCCTCGTCATCTGACCGCGGTTCAAAATTTCAAGGTCCGTCCCCAAACAGCCGAAGTGCTGCTTCAAACGGGACGTTAATATAACCAAACCAAACCAGAAAATTTTAAATCCAAAGATTTTTGCACTAAGAGCCGAATCATGCTTTGCTGAAATTTATGTACATGTGCCAGCTGAAAAAAATCCATCAACTTATATGATGTAACTAATTTTAGAGGAAGTGTTCGTTTCAAAACATGTTTGTCATTGGACCATGGAAAAAATACAAAATCTCTCCTAATATAATTCTAATAGCTATCCAATAAAGTAATTGTTTATATACTTCCATACTAAACCTTAATTATTGTATTAAACATTTATTAATAAAAACTGCTTAAATCAGTCCATTTCAACCACCTTGTTACCACAGTGGTCATTTATAGCTATTAATGAATTACCTTTTGATTGAATGGGAGGATGAAATGTAGCATATGCATTCTTGCGGTACTGAATGATACATAGTTAACTCAGTCAGATTACAAAATTAATTGTAGAAGCATCTATATCAAAGTACTTATGTTTTCTGAGAAGATGAAGTAAACATTCTCATCACTAAGACTCTAGTATTATTCGTAAATGTGTGTACAATTTTAAAATAGAGTTGAAAATTATATGCCGTCGCAGATGATTTAATTTATTAATGTTTACTTATCTCAAAAGTCAAAGTTTTGAGTTTTCCTCAAAAACTTTCGTTTATTTACAAGTTTTTAGAGCAACCATCTGGACAAAGCATTCATTTTCAACTTCGCAATCTTTCTTATTCAAAAAGATGTTTAAAGCTGAAATGACCTTATTAATGAATATTATTTTTCTGACAAGTAGATATATCCAGAGAGATTATGATTCTCAATCAATATTTAAACTTTTCCCTGTTTTTAATCTTCTTGGTCGGCAAAATTAATTTTTTTTCCCAAATAGAGTAAATCTTTCCTATGAACATATATATTACTTTATACAAACTTCTCTTTTAAATGTGAGATTTTGGGTGAAATTCCTCTTGCTTGAACTTCATACTTACTATTTTATTTATTTTTTCAAATTCTTTTCCGTCCGTTTTACTTTTAATTGATTCTGGAAGTATCGTGCGAAGAAGAGGAGATTTGACCGAGTTTTTTTTTTTTTCTTCTTCTTCTTCTTCCTTTGTTGAGTCGTTTCGCCATTGCTTCCGACGAAAGATTCTTTTTCTGCTTTCCCCCGTCTTCCTTTTCTTTTGTTGCTGCTGTCGTGATTCCGCTGGATTTGGAAAAAGGAAAGCAGATAATAGACAGATAGTTTGCTGTATCGATTGTACAGGACACAGGGATATCATCGTTATCGGATTTCGTCCCAGATTAAAGTAATTAATTGGTAGAAAACACAAATAACTGTAACTTCGGTATCTAGGGTATGTTTAGTAACCGTGAGTTTAACAAAAGTAGGCTTCAAGAATGAAATGTCTATTTGAAAGCAATGCTCTGAAGTTATTCTGTTCATTGACTTTCCAGATTTCAGTAAGTGAAAAATGTATTTCTAATTTTTTATTTGATTTTCGAATCTTTTATTTTCGTTAACAAACATTTAGACTCCTTGCAGTTATTTTATTTCAACTTTTGTACCTTTGATGTTGATCTGAAACTATGCATAAGTTGTTTATCTTTATCATATATATATATATATATAAACAAACACACAGCAAATAGAATAAAATAATTACGAAATCCGCGTCATCAGAAAACACTAGTGCCATTAAGATAAGTGACTAGATTCGAAGAAAAGTTTTTAAAATAGTGGAACTTAAAAATCTTTTATAAGGCCAAATCTATAAATTAGCTTTAAGGCATTGAAGAAAAGAAGAAAAAGTATATTGTATGAATTTTTGAAAACTTAGCAAAATGTTAGCAAAGTTTTCAATGTTAAGAAAAACGACATAATCAAAAATAATGTATATATTTAATATCAAAATATGTTCTTGATATGCAGACTATAAAAGTGGATGCACTCGTCTGAGTGTCAATTCTCTTTTTGGATTGCTGATCATGTTGTTCCCAACATGCTCTAGATGTTGGGAAATTATGAACTTCAAATAGTGATACTTACTAATATATTTTATATTAACAATTTCAAAAGCTAATTTTGAATTCATCATATTTTGATTCTTACCGATATTTAATATCGATTTGTTTATTTCCGTAAATGCTGTATTTGTGTATGGTTAAACATCGGCTTGTATTGCGATTTTTGTTTCATGGATTACTTATGGAATAAAATATTGTTATCCATTATCGAGTTTCTCAGATTTCTCTTCGTCTTTCCGTAACAGAATGCCTACTGGGGATATTCTGTGTAGTTGATTTATTTGAAAATTCATCTATGTATCTTTAATTGATGAAGAGTACATACACCAAAATTTGTTTATCTAAATTCTTGTCTATTTGAATTATAGCGTTCTTATGTACACAGAGAAATGATTCAAATTATATAGTGGCGACACTACTTTCATATCAAATTTTATATTTAAAACACCATTTTCAAAATAACATCCATTTGTCTTTTGTTATTTTTGAGACATCGTTTCCAAATGATGAGTGGACGAACAAATTTTCCTCACGTAGATTGTGTCCAGTTCGCCGTATTTCTATGCTATCCTATTCACAGAAAGACATAATTCCAAATATGTGTTTTTCATATAAGGGAGTTTTATAATTTACATTCATGAAGGTCTTGGTGTCATCTCTTTCAGTAGTTCGAATATGAGAATTTAAAATCAATATACAAACTTTTAAATGCTTTTATCTCTTGTTTTCTGTCGTTCCTTTCTGTTAAAATCACAATAACATAAAGACTGTTTCTCCTGTAGTATTTATTGACAGAGTTAATTATCACATAATTCACAGATAAACAGTTTATAAATGAGTCTTTATTCTAAAATGTTTTGGCGTGAACATTATAGCAGTGGATATATTTCATTAAAATTGTTTAAATCTTTTTTTTTTTTTGTAACTCATGGAAGTTTCAAGTTTAAAAGCACATTAATGCAAAGTTGTAGCATTCTTTCTCTGAGCATTCCATTACTTAGAAAAATAGTTTTACAGATACTATTGACAGTTGAGTGAATGCCATTCAATGATTCCCGGTCTTCGAGAAAAATTTTGCAATTATTTGGAGGCCTGCGATTTTGGCGGAAACTTCATTAGAATTTCGAGTACTAGCATTTGTAATATAACCTTTGATGTCTTGTTACGGACACTACAAGAAGCGGAGTTGTGTCGAAAAGATCAGCAATATGTGTAGTTAAGTTGAATTCAAGACAATAGTTGAAGGGAATTTTCTTTGAGCTTTGACCACAGGCGAGTTGAGTTGGCGAAATCTCTTTTATGGTTTTGTGTTGTTAAGATTGTATAATAACAAATCACTGCTGATATATTGTTTTGTTATTGCAAGAGCTAGTCTTATATATATTTCGACTATGTTTCGCCATTGTGTATTCATGTTGAATGAAGATTCTTTATCCATATTTGTGACCATTGAAACCCACTGGAAGGATTGTGGATATTTTAATAATAATATTTTCGATTTTTCAGTGTCTGAGTTTAGATTTTAAGTGAATTTTATTCACAACAATCCTCCTCAGCATAGGGTTTCTTCGGATGATCATATATATATATATATATATATATATATATGATCATCCAAATATGTCATATGCTGCAAAAATGAATATTTCATCGGATGCATTTTTCAAAAAGAATTCCTAGACTTCTTCTTTTTGTCTGATTTTGATAAAGTTGGACACACGGCCATCTCAAACCAAAAGAAAAATATCGGGCAAATTCCAAAAATTAATTGAAATATGTTTTTTTTTAAATTTATTTTTTTTATTATTATTATTAAACCCGTTTTTCTCTTCTTTCTTTCCGGTGTCGTTTATTCGATTTTGGCACGAAAATATTGTTGCGAATTTTTTTTCCGGGGTTCGTTTGGATAGTGGAAGTGATATGGTGTGTAGAACACTCAATCAGCAGACGGTAGTAGAAACTAAAACAACGACGTTTATTTACACGAAGACACACAGGACAGCACAAAGCGACAACAATATACAGCACAGAAGACGATTATCTTCCCCCGAGACGTGTAGCATACAACAGCAGCATACAACCAGAATCTACTGCAGACAGTAGCGCACAGCTCAGTTCAGCACTAGCTTGACTCAGTCGCTTCCGACTACTCCGTCTTCTACTTCTCCAACTCTGACTCGGATTACTGACTTCGTCGACTCGACTCCGCTGCTCTCGAACTCGGACTACTCCGTCGTCTCTTTTGGCAGCGGCGGCAGCTTCCTTTTATAGGTCTCAGTAGGCGGGGCTAGAAGCCTCTCAACCATTCAGGAACGTTCGAGGCTTATCTCGGTTCCTACTGGACGGATCGGGAAAATTCTCGAAGTTTCGGGTATTATCTGTTTTGGCGCCAAAGTCGCCAAATGGTCGCCAAGTTTGTCGCCAAGCTCTGGGACCTCCGACGCACACCTGGACTTCGTCCCATTCAGATGACTGTAAAACTTTCTTTCCAATGATGGAACAAACTATGCTGGGAAGCCGAATTGCAGGTTTGTAACAATATGAAAACCTTGAATTGATTAAACTCGGAGAAATTGTCTTTAGATAGCGCTAATTTTTTGTACATTTTTTTCCACTTTAAATAATTATTAAAATTTAATTAGATTCGTATGTTACTAAGGTTGTGATTGTTTTGTTCATTTTTATGTCGTTATTGTTATGTAGAAATTCATAATAATTCCGTTGCTTTATCAAGTCATCTAATCTCATAACTTTGGTATGTTAAAATTTGGAAGAAAGAAAAACGCTTTTCTATGTCGAATTCTTACTTTCGCTGTTACGTTGTAGTATATACATTATTTGTAATAGGCGCGCAATGATTTGTAGATTTATTTACATTAATTTCATATTTCCGAATCTTAATCATGTATTAAAGTGTGGTTTTAAATAAATATATTACATGCTATTTAATTTTTAAAATCAGGAAAAGAAATTCAAGGAAAATCAAATATTTGTCAAAGATAAGAAGTAGTTTTAATAAAAACCATCAGATAAAGTAAATTTCGCTTTTTGTTAACATAAAGCTGTCATGCTTCTTTTTTGAAAACTAGAAGCTTTAGTTATATAATTGTCTCCCAAAACCAGATATTGTGATTTACGGCAATTTAAAGCCCGCGACAGTTATCTGTCAGCGATATAAGCCGAATAAGCGTTTCTTGCTTTTTCAGTAGCACTTGCTATGGCCAAGAGTACGCCTCAGCTACTAACACGTCACAACTCTTTTTACGGGGCGGACTTTATTCATGCTTTTCATTCACTCATTAGCAGATCGTAAGTTAGACCAGCATCAAAGAACTATCACCTCTGAACCAATACCCGCAGGCGTATTACTCTCGAATTGGAGTACTTGGTGACCACGACAGATTTATACGTGGGTCAGCCACCACACACACGGAGACTCATCGCCTGGCGGGGTTCGAACTCGTAACCCAATGAATACATACACATTCAACGCCCTACCGACGACGCTATCCCGGCCGCACGAGGTGTTGTTGAATTATATTGATTACTTTTTCAGAAATCTTAAAAACAAATTCTTAATTCTATTACCAATATTTGTAGTTAAAGCTGAAGTGTTGTGTTATGTAATAATAAAATATCATAAATCTCAATACATGTTCATAAAATTACTGATCAATATTTATAATTATATTTTCTGAATAATTTTAATTTTTATACTCATTGTCAAAATCAATAGTAAATAAAAAATGAAAATACATTTTATACTGTAAAAAATGGCAGAATAGTTTCAATCTTATAAAACTTATCACAAGTATTAGTCATTAATCATGCTGCAGCAGCTTAGTAGAATGACTTCAGAATAATTTATAGCATACTTAAAAATTTGTTTAATGTGCCTAGCATCATTTAATACATCATTAGTTGTTGACAAAGAAACCCGTTCTTTTTTAAAAGGAGTCAAAATTTCTAATTATCCGTTTGAAACCAAGATTATGCTATTTTTTGCCGAGACTCGTACAATCTCCTTTAAGAATGCAAGTATCATTAGTTTAAAAAATAATTGTCACTCTTGCTTTTAATTATAAATATATTAATCACTCTCAAAAAAGATTTATTTCTTTAAAGGAATCAAATAATGTTAAATATGAAGCTTAAACAAGTGGCGTAGAGTAGAGGTACGCGGCGCTTCTAGGAAGGTAATTACATACTAAATAGAAATTTCTTTGTAATATGAACAAAAATTAAAACTATTTCTTTTCATATTTTTGTTGCATTTACAATTTGGATCAATAAAAAGAGAGATGATCTTTTTATTACTTAAGTTACGGCAGAACTGGGAAGTTCTTTTTCTTTTAGTCCTAATAGTGCAGTTTTGTCTCTCACTCTAGCGATTGGCTGCCATAAGGAATGTCAGTTTCTATGGAATCTTTTTAAATTGGGAATTGATTAAAAATTATTTAAAATCAACAATAAGTACTTTGAGGTGAAAGATTGATTGAGCAAAAAGATTTCACTCTCAGAAAAAATAGATTAATAAATTGCAATGCAGAGTAACAAATTTATTCTTGTTGAAAAGTTCTTTATAATTTCTATAAGTTTTGGCATCTTTTGGAATTAGATTACTAAATGCGCGGATTCGGTCTACACTTTGGTGGCTGAAACACACTCTGCTTCACTGATGTAAACCTCGCAATATATTTTATATTATTTTTGAGTGTTCTAAATCCGTTTTTCTGAGCTCAAATAAAGCATGTAAGGATATAAAATGCCAAAGTGTAAGATATTCTTCTATCTATCTCTCGAATACAAACTCATTTTATGTTAAAACGAATAATATGAATAAGATTTAAGTGAGAAAAAGTTATAAACATTGCCATTGCAACAATATACATGTTTTCTTCGCAATTTTTCTTTCTATCTTTTGCAGGGGGGTGAGAAGATGAATTTTCTGTACAAGTGTACTAATTTTACTATTTACTACTTACAGGGTGCGGCCAATAACTCAAAGTTATTGTATCATAGAGTCATAGTTAATTACTTTTTTAATTTTTGTTCTTTTCTTTTTGTCCACCACTTCAATTATAACATATTTTATAATGTATCTTTTAGTTTACGTATTGTTTTTTGGATTTTTTACAATGGCAAGCAAAAGATATGCTATTTTAGAATAGTTTAAGCAAGGAAAGCGACATTATGCACTCGTTTGTTTGCTTAATGTGCCTCGGGAAACAGTGTCTGACGCAATCTATCGTGTCAAGGAGCTTGGCAATGATGGTCAAAGTCCAGGAAATGAATGAAAACGTACGGTGAACACTTTCAATAGCCGTAAGGTTATCGAAAAGCGAGTTCAATGCATTTCGAAGGTTTCTATGAGAAATATCGCTCGTGAACTGGGGATAAGGGATCGATCATTGCAACAGAGGGCAAAAACAGATCTTGAACTGGAGTTTTACAAGTTCCAGAAAGTTCAGCTTCAAATTAAAAAAGAAACTTCGCGCGGCCAAAGAAACCAAAAACTTTTGAAACGGGCCGCAAGTCTGCGCTAGGAGAGAATTTTTTTCACTAATGAGAAGTTGTTTACCATCCAAAAGCTTGTAACTCTTAGAACTATATGATCTTGTCTGTAGACACTCCAAGCACTTCAGCAATTGTTGATCTTCGCAAAATCCGAAGTCCGTCATGGTCTGGTGCTGAATTTGTGCACGCGGCAAAACATATCTGGTTTTTGTGGATAATGACGTAGAAATAAATGAAAAAAATGTACCAATGGGACATTCTAGAAACTGTTCTACTCTCCTGGACCAAAAGTACAGTTTTATTTTTAATGTACATCTTTAAATCAGATCTTATTTAACCTTTATTACAGTAGCGCTCCGCAAGTCACTGATCTCTAGTGCAAATATTGCTGGAGTACTCTAGAGCTTCGAGTACACTTAGACGCATTAGGTTTTAATTATGACTATTTTAATTACTGCAAAAACTTTTAAATACATTATGGTTAAATATGGTATATTTCAGTCTGAAAGTGGATTTAAAGTAATTAGGATTAAACCAATATGAAATCTAGTTGCAATGTATTAATTCTAATTCTTAATAAGCATAAAAGAAATATTGATAATAGTTTATATGATATATTTATGCCTTTGTAATATTTCAATATAATATTTATTTCATTGTAATATTTATTATTGGTAATGACTATAAATTTATAATTAAATGCAAGTATAATTAATTTGTGGAATTTGAAAGTTCAGCTAGTTTCCTAAGACCTTAGTTCAAAAAAACTTTTCATTAAACATTCCAAATCGTCTTATATATCTTTTGAAATGTTCATGGATTAAAGTCTAATTTTTTTTTCAAATTAATTAAACTAGTAAAAGCTATAGTTTGTTATACTATGGTTTTAAAGTCATTTGGGTTAAACCAAAATCAACTGCATTTGCAACTTATTAATTCTTGTTCTTTTTGAGTATAAAAGAAATAATGATAATAAATATATATGATTTTTTTTGCATCTTTGTAATATTTTCTAGTAAAATTTCAGTGTATTTTTTTAGTATTCTTAATGAATATAAACTTACAATTAAATGCCAATAATAAATGTAATGAATATGTAGAAGTAGAGAATTCAGTGAACTTCATAGGTTTAGTTCAGATGTATTAACGTCCTGTTTCAAAGCAACAATAGAACTATTTTGGGATGGATCTCGTAATTTTGAATAGCGGTCAGGTATCGCGAACGACACCGGAGCTGACACCCCATCTCCATACTTCCACATCACACCAGCCGGAGAGCATTTCATCCCGAAGGACTTAACGTGAAACCAGACACGCTTGCACAACGGTTCTCCTGTGAAATCGACTCTCGAACTTGAAACTCTCCAGCCCCAAAGCCGAGATCTTAACACCAGACCACCGCGGCCCATGAGTTTCTTAAGATTTCAGTCCAAAAATAATTTTCTTTAAGCATTCCAAATCGTTTTATATGTTTATTGGAATGCCCATATTGTAAGGGAATGGTCATATGCAGTCTAATATTTTATTCAAATGAAGGAATATCGAGAAAGATATTTGTAATATAAACCAAACGGAAATACCCACTTGCTTCATATATTTATATATATCCTCATAGGAAAAGTATGTCCAAAAAAAGAATAAAGACAATACACACATCGTTCTGTCTGAAAGACTGAATAAAAAAGCATAACAGGGCGGATTAAATAGAATTTTTCTGCAATCTATCAATGTCATCTCGGTGAAGGGGAAGCCCTACAGAATGAATTAAAAGTAACGCCAGAAAAGCTTAGAAGCCGAGAGGAAGAACAACAGTAAATTATTTCAAGGAAAACTGTTTGCTTCGTTAGCAAAGGGAGAGGTTAAAAAAATAAAGTAAAAATGTAACATAAAATGATAAGATAAGCCGAAGAAAATGCAGTAATGAAATGAATGACTGTACATTTGTGATATTGATATAAATAGCGAGGAATTATGCTTCAAAATACTAAACTGATATGGTTCGGAATAATTTGATTGTTTAAAGGATTTTTTAAGGATTAAATGGATAATAAATATTGCATCTCTTATTTTCTGCTTACTATAAATTTTATGCAACGTTAATTCATACATTAATCTACAATTTCAACATTTTTACATATTTTGTTATGTTTGTTATTAGCTAATTTAATATAACATTCAATTGGTTAAATTACAATACCTCTATATAAACTAAAATCTTCGTTCCAGTGATTCCTTTTCGAATAACTGGGAATAAATCTTTATTTGATAAAAAAAAATACAAATAAAATTTGATAAAATAAAATTATTTTTAAAAATTAATTTTGCTTATTCTATTTAATTACAAATATAACGTAAAATGGGTAATTAATGTGGTCCTCATTTTGTCTCCTGAGAAATCTGAAGGAATTGTTGCCTAATTTCAATTAAATATTTTTTTCTTCAAAGTGGTAAAAATAATTCCCTAATAGCAGCGGGTTTGAGAAGCAGTGACGAGACTTTGTTTTTTTAATTTCGTTTTATTCTCTATCGCGAGGCAAGCATGATTATTTACAAGAAGGTGCAGCGTGCAACAAAAGCAGAAGTAAATAAGGAAAAAAAAATGATCACTAGTCTTATATATCATGGGATTTCCGGCCACGCGCCAGTTCAATACATATGATGACCTTTGACAACTTCGCAAGGGCACCGAAGGGATCACTTTCATTTGATACATAGATTTTACACAGCTTCATACGTGGAATTGTATCAGGAAATAACAGAATGAAATTACCATGAAATTACTATTTATATATATACATACAGCACAAATACCTTGCCGGCCGAAGACTATCCGTGTATATGGTGGATGGTGCACGTATAAAGTTGCAGTAGTCCCAGAGTCATTCAAGTCGAGACAGTACTCCTGGGATTACTCTATCAGTAGACATCGTTCTCTGATTCAGGTCTAAATTGCGTTCTGTTAATGACTATATGAAATATATGAATGAAGTCCGACTGTCGAAATTGCTATGATGCATGAGTAGGTAAGACGTACTCTTGGTCCTGTGCATGTGTGTGTAAAAGTCCTTGATTCATATTAAAAATATAGAAAATTTTACATCTTGCTTACTTTATTTTATATAAAATTCATAAATGGAATCCTTTATTTTATTTAATTAAACTATTTAATTAATTAATTAAATTATTAAATTTAATTAATTAAATGAAAAAAGTATGCTGAATTGGAAGGATTTGTTCGAATCCAGCGTAATCTGGTCGAGAATTCGTAAAAAAATATAATAATATGAATATATTAAAATAATTTATTAATATAGCAATTAATAGATTTTTTTATAAAAAAATCGCATGCCAAAAGAAAACAAATATAAAGCATACGAGTTCAATAATTGATTAAACGAAGAAAATTTATGCAAAGCAAATATTCGATGAAAGGATGTTTCCGAGACATTCATTAAAAATTAAAATAGATTGTGCGATTCAAATTCCAATTTAATTAAAACTTTATACCAGCGCCTCGTGCTTTTAAATAATTCTTTGAACTGTAGTTTTATTAAAAATTTATTTCGTAAACTATATATCGCTTTTATTAAAATAATTATTTGAAAAAAAGATATTTTTACTCAATCCTGTACACATTTTGGCTGTTTATAAGCATAGCAGTTTGTAAAATCTTTTTTAGTGGATATTTATAAAAAAAGTTTTCATTTATCTAAGTCGGAAATTTATTTTCTATGTAATGTTTTATATATATTCATATGAATTACATATTTATATTACTCTTTGCCCTTTGTAAGTGTAGTTATTTCAGAAAAATTAAATTAATGCGAAGGGTTTGTAAACAAGACTATTGATTTTACTCTTTCTATTTTCGTAAGCAGTAAAATTCTGAAGAATTCAGGAATTGATTTTGTTTTTCTTTTGCTATTAATAAAAGCTTTTGAAATCTATACCACGAAAACATTTACGCTTATTTAAATTTGAAAGATAAAACAGCTGATGTATTTTCTATGTATAGAAAATGGGAGGCCGTGCAAAAATAGGTCTAATATATGCATTTCATTATTTCAGTTCGTTTCACTTTTACTATAAAAAATCGTTGAGGAATATGTTTTAATAATTTATTAAAGGTGGTAAATAGAACTATTCTAATTGATATATAAAGGGGTATATCTATTTTATCGCTTTGTTTTGAGCAAACTACTGTCGCTGGTATTTGAATCTAAGCTGTTTCGTTTAATAAATGAGACTATTAACCAGCATAGGAAAGAAAGAACCAACATAGGAACATAGAAAGAATTGTTTAGTTCAGAACTGTCCAAAAAACAAGTGCGATAACATGATTTTTTTTGGTAGATGGCTGTGTCCAACATCTTTTGGATTTAGAATATCACCTATTTCCAAATGATGTCTGAACTACGAAGGAAGGAATGGTGATATTGAAGCAAGGTAAAAGATTATGAAATATGGCAATACATCAGGTTCATGTATCTAATTATTTGAGCTCAGATGTTTCAGAATACTGAAGGGGTTAGTTTCTCTTCAAAGATAAAGAAATTTTCCTGACCTCCCTCAAAACATATAATGACAGTCCGTCTTCTTAGGAGATTGATATTCAAAAGAATATCTTTCTTAACTGATGTCGATTAAGCAAATGTTTGTTCCTACATACTTTAAATTTTTTAAAGAAAATTTCCCTTGTGAGTAAGCATCTTTCACGAACTAAGTACACACCACAGGTATTCAATTAATCAGACTTAGTGAAGTGGGAACATTTTTTGCAGTGATGTCCAGACGTCTTGGTCACTTGCCGTAGTTTCTTTGGACAAGCGCTTGCGACTATTCAGTTCTGATAGAGTAACTAGCCGAGAAGAAAGTAATAATAAGCTTATAAGATAAAGGTTTCCAAATGTAAATAATAAACATAACAGTAGGAATAAGTTAAAATATGGATAATTTAATTACACTTTCAGCCAAATCTATTGAAAATAATAAAGATATTGATAACGTCTACTGCGAGATGAGGAAGCAGTTCTGACAATGAGAAAAGATATGGCGTATTGCAAGAGATGTTATTCATTAATAGTCATTAAAAAGAAATTATTGATAAATGAACTAGAAAAAGGTTTGTGCGGTGTTAGAAGAAGACAAAATAGCAAAAATGAAAATTATAGGTCAGATTTGAAAAAGTGGACATTTTTAAATACAATTTTAACCAAATGATGTTGCTAAAACAATAAAAGAAATGCTTTTATTCACCTTTGAAATCATTGTAGAGAAACGAATTATAACATAAGAAATCTTTCGGTAAGCATCTCAGTTATGAGGGTGAGAAGTTTAATATATGGCGTTGTTTCTGGCAAATGTTTCATTTGTTTTTATCTTTCTGTTTAAAATTCCAATATAATTCTGAATTATATTTATTGAAATAAAATTGTAATTTTTTTTTTTTTTGCTTTCATTAAAGAATTTAATTTACATTACAAAGATTGGTGTCAAAATTTAAATTGTTGCTGAAAATAAACCTATAGATGCAGATGTCAATTAAAAAGTTTAAATTTCACTGGTGTACTGACGTCTATTATGTTAAAACCATGACCGAGGAAAAATACAGTTTGAATTTTCTCTAAAGAACTGTAAACTGAGTACATCAAATCCACCTTGTACTATATTAATTATTTATACTAAATAAAATGCTATATGTGTTAAGCAAAAAGATCGAATCACTTTGGTAATAATTCAATATGCAAAATAGGAAGCTATATTTGAAATAAAATAATTCCATTTTTTTTTCGTTATCCTTTGTGATGTTTTTACCCTCCAATATCAGTAACAGTTTACTTTTTCCTGATATTTTTTTATTTTTGTCTTGTTATATTTCTTGTCAACATGGAATTCAGGGGCATATTGAACAAGTTATCAGTTTTTAAATGAAAGCAAAACAATTGTTCAAATTCTCTGAAGAGACAGTACAATAATTTGCGGTTTTGTTGCTTTCTGCCTTCGGAATATTTTCTGAAATTATAAGCATTTCTTTCTCATAAATTGCAATAATCCAAAAATATTTCGCATTGATTAGAATTTTTATAGTTGTTAAATAATAGTTACTGGAAGGTGCTCTAAAATTTATGACAACAAGTGAAAAAGAAAGAACTGTGTATATTCGAAAGAAGCATAACAATATTTTCGAACTAAATTAATATATGTTATAAAAAAAGAAAAAATAAATAAATTTAAGCTAATAACATTTAATTTTAATCTAACATTAATTATATAAACATTAATTTATAAACATTTAATTTTAATAAAAATTTATAAGAGAAGCTTTTATATGATACAAGAATATATAAAGAATAATGCATACCCGGATTTTTTTCCTTCTAAAAAGTTTCTGAGATATGATTTACTTCTCTGATAATTTTGAAGTATATCAATTTCATATTGTCTAATGAAGCAAAAGAAATGCAACCGTAAACTTATTGTTATGAAAAATCTTCAACCTTAATCCATGGATTATATTATGAAAAGTCCAACATTCTCAATAACATATAACAGCACTTTATACTAAGTGAAAACATAGCACACGGATAATAAAATATTGACAAAATGTGCAAAAAAGCTTCAATTGCAGCATAAGCAGCAATCCTGTTAAAATGTAAACCTCTCTTGCAAGGTCTCTCTGACCTTGCAAGAGAGATTTCGCTCAACTATTCTCTTGAACTTATCATATTCTTGAACTTATCATATTGATTCTCGTAAGTGAGATTCGGTTTTTTATTTCCCGTGACATTTTCAAGAACGTTATAGTATCTTCGCTCCTAATTGATGTGTCAAGAAATTCCTATTCTTTTGAGAATTTTCGATTTTGTCGACAAATTTTTTGCCATGAACAAAGATCTTTGTCATCCATTCAACATCTTTTGGAGTCATGTAAGATTCACCACCTTATAAAAAAAAATAACTTTGTAGGAAATTAATACTACAATTTCATAGCAGTATTAAAATAAAACATACTTCACAGATGCGATAACGGAATATATATTAACTTTAGATGAATTACTTAAATTTCTTCAACATACTAAGCAATCTTTTCTGTATATTGAAAAAAATTTCATTCTTAACAAATGTATATATGATACACTGTTTGATAGTTTATTTCTCAATGCAATAAGAATACAATGCAATGAAAATTAGTTAATAATAAGTTTTAAGTAATATCTGTACTCTCATTTTTACAATATTTATATAATGTTGCAAGAACATATAATAATTTTAAATTTAAACCAGAATGAATCAATCCATTTTCACAATAAGTACAACTTATTCATTGGAATTTCCAAATATTTGTTTACTTCCAGAATAAAATCGTCTTTGCTTCCTTATCTTCCCCTGGAGAACACGAGACATACTTGAGGGAAAATATCAGTTCGAGGCTTTGTGGTTTTATCCTCGTAAAGTCTGCTGCAGATTAGGTAGCATAATCCCTCTATTGTGAAGTATTTAAGGAGTGATCGAAAGAAATCGAATAATTTTACCGACATTTGATGTAACATTTAGAGTTTTAGTTTCTTGTAGATTAAAATATATATATTTGAAATCTTTTTTTAGAAAATTACTTCAAGGCATAACATAAATGATAACTTTAGCAATTGCATTATTATTTTCATTATACTTTTAGTAATAATAAACAGGAATGCATATATATGCTTTCTAAAGGATTTTCCGCATCATCTATAGCTATAAAATTTGAATCGAAATAAACTTTCGGAGGATGGGAAAGAGCAACTCTCATAGATTTTTCAAAATTTCAATTAATTAAAAATTGAATGATTTTTGGATTTTAATTGCGATAATTTCAATAAATGTTATTATAATTTATAGAAAATCTTATTTTGTAATTATATCAATTTAAAAGTAGTGCACATTTTTGACAATATTTTAAAATATTTTTCTTTTCCTATTTCCAACTATAGATTACATTGCTACTCTTCAATTAGAATAGTTTTCCTTATTCCATGAAATATTTGATTGCATGAGTTTTTTCCGTAGTTAAAAGCTTAAGAAGAAAGATTCATTTAATATCTGAGTTGTGAAAAAGACGATTAAAAAAGTGAAGTTAAAATGTCGCGAATCCCCCATAGAGGGGCATCCCGAAATGAGGATGAGAGACTTCCGGTATGATGATTGTTTCTCGCCATCCTGAAGGATACACGAAAAGGAGGGGATCTTGCTCCTCCCATCGAAGACTGGACATACTTCTTTAGGGAAGGTTTGCACCGTGGCCGGTGATGGCCCTCAAGACTCAACCACAGTTCCCGCCAGTGTTACTGTTGCGGTGGTTCGGTCTTTCAGTGATTTTTATCCGTGTGCCTTGGGGTGGGATGGAGAGTCAGTGATAAGACTTAAAATATCGCGAAATAAAGAGGTGTAAACAAATTTGTTACATTTGTAATAGCATAACGCTATGATATAATGCAGCTGATTTCTATTAGAAAAGTCCATTGCAAAATGGATTAAACATATGTAAATATATTTGAAAATATTAAAATATTTTTAATGTGTTTAATATTTTTTTATATTTTTAATATACTTGGAATAGCATGTCTTTAATTGCTTTGAAATGTGCTGCTTAAAATTTGCAAGTTGATACAGGCATAGACATGAATTTATTTTTAAGATACTTATTAGAAATTGAATACAACCTAGGAGCATAGCAGAAAAAAAAAGTCTCCAAAGGCGGGTATTCAATTATAAAAATGAATGTGGTGTTGCCTTTGCCAGAGTGTGTATTGGCTGTACAACAAAACCATTGTTCTGGCTACCAGACCTGCCACATATATGCATTAGAGGATGGTAATGTGGACATTGATTAGGTTATTTACAATATTTAATAAGAACTTTAATTAATTAGGAAGAAAGTAGACCTACAGTAACTTCCGAAAATATGATAGCAACAAAATTATCTTAATATCACCTTAACACTCAAGAAAATAACATCTTGAAGACAAGCGGAAGAAGTATTCAGTTCAATTCCTTTTTGTTGTAACGTAATTTTTATTTTACTTTATATCATTCTTTTATTAATATTATAAACATATTTTTCAACAATATATTTCTTAATTTAATAGAAATTCTGATCGTGTTCATTGTTTTTAAACACATTTCTTTCCGATTTTATCCATGATTAATTATTAAAATAAGGAGATTTGTTTTATTTTTATTTTTAAGATAAACAGATTTCGTAATAAAATATGATTTTTCTTTCTTTTTTTTTCTTTTATATATATATATATATATATATATTTTTTTTTTCATTTCAAGTTTAGCTTCAAAATTACACAATACTGGAATTTTTTAATGACATAGTCATTTTTTAAATATAGATGCTGTTTCCTTCTATATAGATGAGAACATAAAGATATAATAGCATAAAATTAGCATAAAATTAGCGAAATGCATTATACATTGAATAGAATGGTGTAAGGCTTTAACATAAAAATAGTTTGTGCTATTTACTTAGCAAAGTTTGAAATTTAAAAGCACTATATAGCAAGGCTATATGTCGAGTAAACCATTGAGCTATCATTACATAAATTATTTATTTAAAATATTTGGCAACCATTACTTTTGATAATTTTTTTTTGCCAAAGATGGCTAGTAGAATATTAAAATAGAACTGCAGAAGGAGAGAAATTATCTTGCTATCCTTTTTTTTATGATAAAAGGTTAATAAAATCTTTCCAATTATTAAGCCTTATTTTCTTCTAATACTTTCAATTATACATCGACTTTCCGATTACATAGAATTATAAAAATATTATTTATATAATTAATATAATATTAGTTAGTTGTGTATTCATAATTAATGCAAAGGAAATGGAAATTAATGTATTGCATTACGCAAGTGAGTCTGTGAATTCAAAATAATTTTTAAAATTATTTACCGAAAGAGATTTAACCGACAAATGTTTTAAATTTAAGTATACAGAAAATTGATAGAAATCAAACTTTCAATCCAATCAACAATCAATCAATCATTTTTTAAATTTTTATTTATTTTTATAATGCTAATATCATTACCTTCATGACATAGTACCGTTTAGATTTCAATCGGTTTTCTAACCAGAAAAGCCTTTGACAACGCATGACTTTCGGAACGTTATGTGGATAGATTAGACGCTAATAAAAGAATTTGTAACTAATATCCAAATAAAGGCTTGCCTCTATAAACGTTACTTTATTGATAGAAAGCAAAATTAAAAATCTTTAATAATGATTTCGTAACGAAAAAACGAAAATCTTTTATCCTTCTTTCTCAGATTATCCTTCTTTTCAAAAATATTTGATATCAAGATATATCTTCCATTTCGGTCATTTATGGGATATAATCTTCTTTCATATATAATCTATACTAATAATAAAGATGAGTGTGTGTGTGTTGAAACTTTACGTACCTGACAGTTTGACACACAGGTGTCCAATTTGGCACATATATACATTGAAGAATGGAAATGTGACCCACTAAGCGAGTTTTTTTTTAAATCTTTGACTTGATCTACATTTTTAATTACAATAAGATTTCATGGGATTTGATTCGATTAGGATACATAATGGAAAGTATATAACAAGTTAATGAAATTGCACAGTGATGTCTGTTACAAGTTGATAATTAAAAATATTTTCATGGCGTCATCGTGAGTGCTAAGTTATGCATGTGAGATTTAAGTGAAATAAAATTTACTCATTTTCCCAGCGAAACAGCTGGTTGTCTAGGCAACTAATTGCAATTATATTTTTTCCTTCAAGTGGGACATTAGAAAAAAAAGAAAGTATAATTGATTAAAAAACAGATGAATTGGTTTCGCGTGACAATATCATATCAATAAACTTGTAGTCATTGGAACAAATGAGTTAGCGCTATTTGTGTAATAATAACCGCTGAATCAATTAAATATTTTGTAATTAGATCTTAATGTCTTCCTTATCAAAATGTCAATAGAATTTATATTTTAATATGTATATTATTCATACTATTTTAGAAGCCTAATGCAATTCAGTTCAATATCTATGCATTTTCTTAATTTTCTTTCAATATCTTTATTCATCCAGTTTTCAAAGCAAAGAACAGCAGTAATTAAAAATGGACGTATTTAATTTTTTGATTATTTATTTTGAGGCTATACGTTTACTGTAACTAACATAATTTTTTTAAAAATATATTTAAGCATTGTGTATATAGAAAACTGCTGAACATGGAAGAATAAGGTGTTTCTTCCATTCCTGATCATCAAGAATGGGCAAAATTCAGAATAAAATATCAGTAGCAATAATGAAGGTTTGAACTTTAATAATGAAATATATTGTTGTAAAATATGCTTGAAAGTATAAAAAATTGATTAAAATTAGAAAAAAGTATTGAGCTAAAATATAATATCATTAGAAAGATAACGCTTTGATTTTTGCAATTATATGGATAATATAAATTCTGTAATAATTTTTGAAGTTGAAGAATAATCTAGAAATCTCATTTAATTTTTATATTTAAAAAAATTTAAAAAAATTGCTCTGAGGTTTTTATGCACCACTAAACATATATGCGCTAATTCCATTACAGCAGATACAGACATACTGCCCATCAGAGCACCAAAGCACACACGCTCGCGCACATACAGAAAGATCTGAATTTCTTTGAAAGAAAAAAGCAAATGTTCTTTAATCAACATCCCTTAATCCCTTAAAATATGATCCTCATCTTCTCAAAATAATCTTTAAAAAACTCGAATTTAATACCCGCCCGAATAGATTTATTTACTTGAAATACTAAAGAACGAAAACTAAGAAAAGAATAAATAAGTAAATAAAAAGATGAAGAAGAACTCAAATCAGAAGTCTTCACTAACATTTCACTAATTTCTTTAAAATGCCATCTTCAACTGAAATCAATAAGAAAATAACCGAAAATCAATGATAGAAAACATTCCATCTGGGCAATAACCTCTCCATATCCCCAAAACAGAAAAAATGCAATCCGAATTGAAGTATCCGGGAAAATGCCTGGATTTTCTTCAACTGAAGAGAGTTAAATCCAGGAATCATGTTCCTTAAATGCCGATGTAAACAACTCTCTAAACCTTAAAAAAGTGTCCCAGTAATCTTTGGAAAAAATGCGACAGAAAGCTTCTTCAAAGCCACATGCTCCAGAAAATGAGCAAAAGAAATGGATTCCAGGAAGGGCTCTCATCGTGGGATTCTAAGCTATAAACTGGAAATTCCCTCATCGCGATATCTCTCAATATTGTATGACTAAGAATGATCTTGACATTTATCAGCGAACTAATACATTTATCTTTGGTGCACCCCCCTGAGAATACCAAACTCCCTAAGTTGCTGTAAAATTTATCTCTCTCCGAAAATCAATGCTATTGTTTTCTTTTCTATGTTCTGACCTTTCACTTAAACTAGGTTTATATGCAGAGTAGAGCAAATGAAGTTATTTTCTTTTCTACTCTAGATAGTGAGCCACATTTAAATGGATTTATGACATTTATTGCTATAAATAAGGGACAGGATAGCCTGCTTTGTAGAGCGTTGGATTCGCGTTCTTTTGGTTGCGAGTTCGAACCCCGCCGGCCGAAGATTCCCCGTTTGCTTTGTGTCTGACGCGCGTATAAATCTGTCGTTGTCACAAAGTCCTCCGATGTCGAGAGTAATACCACTGGGGGTACTGGATCAGGGGTGATCGTTCTCTGATTCAGGTTTAAATTATGATAGTATGTGGATGAGTGAATGAAGTCCGCTCCTTAAAAAGGGTTTTGAATTGTATGTAGCTAAAGTCGTTCCCTTGCCCCTAGAAGGCGCTACTATAAAAAAAAAACAAGAGACGCTCCCCCCTGAGGCTTAAATCGGTTATCTTCGAACAGCGGGCTTGTTCGTGGCAAGTGCCATAAGAAACAACATTTCTGTAAATGCAATGATTGGGATTATACTGTATCTTGAGAGTATGAGGTTTTATAGAAGAAACTGGATACATTTAAATGAAATTTTTGTATTTGTTTTCGTAGATTATCATTGCATAAGACGTCTGGAAACTGTTATAAATTATGCTGGATGCAACATAATGAAGATATTAAAGATTACTTAATTCACTAATATAAGTAAGAGTTGCTGTTTATAGAATCGACAATACTGAGAGAAAATCAATTTTATACAGTATGACTGTATTATTAAAAAAAGTAGTTCCAAAACTAGTTTACGTAATATCAATAGTAATGTATGAAAATAAAATAAATAAATAAATAAATAAAAATTGGGATCGCTCAGAAAAAGAAAAAAATAATTAATTAGTCCAAAATTAGCATAATTTGTGAATATAAGTTCACTATATTGCAAGGAATTTGTTTTCATTTTAATACTTTTAAAATATTTTTAAAAAAGGGAGTATTCTGTAATTTGAATATCCGAAAGATGCATAATATTTTTCAATATCAAACGCCTTGTAAAATTATATTACTGTCCGGAATTTAAGAAAAAGAGCTTAACAAATACATAAATCTTGAAAAATTATAGCATAAAATTTCACGTACATACATTAAAGAGAATTTTATATTTGCCTGTGAAATTAAAAAAATATATATGTTAAGAAAAGTGACAACAATATGTACTTTTTATCATAGAGGGTTTGATAATTGCATATCAAATGGTTAATTTATGAGCCTTATGCTTTTCTCGCCTTTACATGTTACACAGTTCCATTATTGGTAAAATTTATGATATTTTATGAGACAAAATTTTAGGTCCGAATCATTTCGATTCCCATCAAAAGCATTCCTCCAAAATTAAAATAAACAAAAAATACCATGGCTTTCATCATTATGCCGTAGATCTAAAATATTTTTTTCGTTTTCTTCCAAAATCGTTTTCACGGTCTGGGAGAGAAAATTTCTCCTTTCCACCAAACTACCATTCACTTGATCAAGTGATTGAATTTTCCCTCGGTTTCAGCCAGACTTCCAAAATCAAGAGCACATTCATTCCAACAAATGGGATAATTGAATCTACGTCGGTTCCTTTTCCTATCACTACCCAAGATTTCCCGGATTACTCCAAAGCAGAGCTTTTTTCCAATATATCTGGCCATATCATATCTAAATACATACTATATAAAGTTGTAGGATAGTCCATAGAATGTTGCTACTCTATTCTATTTCTATGAATAAAACTGGAGTAAATTAAACTTACCGCTTTCGCTGCCAGTAGATAATAGAATCTTCGTTTTCCCTGATGGTAAAAAGCAGTTTACTATTGTGGTTTAAATATCAACTCGTTATTTTAAATAATAATAATTCTAATGATTGTTACATTTTTCTGATGATTGATTAGATAATAATGATTCTAATGATTGTTAGATTCTTCTGATGATTGTTTAGATAACAATGATTCTAATGATTGTTAGATTCTTCTGATGGTTGTTTAAATAATAATGATTCTAACAATTGTTTAGTTAATAAGGATTCTAATGATTCTTTAGATAATAATGAGTCCAATGATTTTTTTTAGATAATAATGATTCTGAAGGTGGGATTTCACACAGAAAATTATAAGATTCCAGGAAGTTTACGCATGTGCAAAAGGAAAGTTGCGCATGCGCTAAGAGAGCAGATAATGGCAAGTTCTCTTCAGGACGGGAACACATCGTAATGATTATTAAACTGTCTACCATCGCAAGGTGATGTCAAACAACATTTAAATTTGTTTTGAAATCTTTTTTTGTTCTTAATTTATGTTCTGAAGAAAAATAGCAAAGGATATAGAATTTAAATAATATTATTTAAAAATGTAAATTGTTAGTTTAAAAGTTTTAAAATAAATCTTCCCAAATCTTTTTCAGAGGTATTGTGAAAATGGATTGTTTTTTAAAACTTCTACTAATACTTATGGTGTGCCTATTATCATTCTATAGGTCATAACTTTTGAACTTGAACTATCATATATATCAGAAACATATTTTGAAATGTAATTCGATAGTTTTTCATTTCTTCCGAATTTAATTAAAAACATTTATGCAAAATATTTATTTCAACAATATTGTCGCATTTTAATTCAAACCATTTTATTGGTTTCATGAAATATTTAACCACATGTTTTAGTTCTATTATTGAAAGCTAAGGAGGAAGACTTTTGTTTATACTTTATGCAGTTTGAACTAGATATAAGAATGTAAAGAGAAAGTACCACGGCAAACAACTCATAAACAAATAAATTATTGCCAGGAAAAACCTGTTTTTAAATGGCACAGTGGTATCATTTGACTTCAGCCCCATTTGATGGATTCGCTTACACAGTAAAACGGGAGCAATATAGCATAATCAGATATAGCTGTTGATCAATCAAATCACATAATCTAATGCACTCTTTACATTGTACACTTCACAGAGGGAAGGCTAATAACATATTGCAGCATTCAGATTAAAATTGATACGTATACTGTCTGCCTATTAATTTCACTTGAAATTAAATGCAGTATGTATACTCAGTATACCAGATGTTCATCATAAGTGGTTAGTTTAGAATAAAATAAAATAAATGGAGGACGTATGCTTTTAAATTAATGCAAGCAGACAACAAAATAATGCATGAAGAGGAATTCTCTTAGTAAATAAAATTTTAACTATACTCATTAGTTAAGATAAACTTTTAACTGATCGGTATTCAATTAAAATATAATTTACATTATTTTAATCAGTTTTAATCAGTTTCGTATTATTAGGATAGAGAACATAATATATTTATATGCATATAAGAGTCTAGTCATTCAAGATTGGGGAAATAAAGTTGTCATCGTAAAATAAGTTGATTTCAAATAAAATACACTTCATTCTATACTGCGACGTTTATTTTCTAGTTGAATAAATGATATATATATATATATTATTATTATTTTTCGTAGTTCAATGCTTATAAAACCTTAATTACATTTCTCCTTGTAAATATCCTTACTTCGACATTACTCACAATAAAAAACTCGTGTTGGAAGTTCTTTGCGAACGGAACTGTATTTGGATGACATTTAATCGCAAAACAAAGATTCAGTGATCACAAAGAAGACCTCAAATCCTTGTTTCGCAATGATCGGAGTGAATTGAGCGCATTTGGTATTAGATTTCCATATAGGGTTACCATATATATATATATGGAGTGAGCGCAGACAAGAAAAAACCCGAAATTCTCGCCAAATCAGAGATGATTCACACTCTGGTACAGAAATTTTTAAAATTAATCATTTTCCCCTTTCTTCCTATTGCTTTATTATAACTATGTTGGACGCAAAACTGCTATATTAAAGTCAATTATGATGCCTAAATATGAACTTTATATCGCCTACGTTTTAACTGTATTATTTCTCTCATCATATCCAAATATTATATTGCATTGAAGAAACATAATTTGTGACAACTCCCAGAAAAACTCAAATTAGTTGTTTTCTTAATAATTCAGAATTTTGCTGCGAAAACTGAGTCAAAATAGAAACGACTAAAATAATGAATAAAGAGTATTCCATTTTTGTTTTCTATCGAAACATGAATGCTTTTCAATTCCTAATACTAAACTATAGTATCTACTAATTAAAAGAATTAAAAATATCTTTTAAAATCAGAAATTGACGTAGAATTTTTATTTATATTTTGTAGCAGTTTAACGCATAATAAGAAATGGTGTATTAATGTATAGCTGGAAAAAATACAGTTTGTAAAATATGGTATATGGCTACGTTTGGAATGAATTTTCTGAAAAGCGTGCAAAAGTTGTCTTATTTTTTAATATTTGTTTAAAAAAGATTGGGAAAACATCTATGAAACCAAATATATACCAAAGTGACAAAAGTATATTTTTAATTGAACAAAATGTCCCCCCCCCCTTTTTTTGTGGCTAAAATGAGGTATAAAGCAAAAATCTTCTAGTTTAGAGGCTTATCAGAGGATTTACTTAACATTTTTTGACAGCTTAAAGAATATATTTATTATCTATTTCTTGAACTAAAAAGTAAGCTTTATTATTTCTGTTTATTTTTTAAATATTGGCGCTCGACTGATGAAAAACACGAAATTTTCAATTTTTTTCACATTGTCAAACACTAAAACAACTATGAAAGATTTTCTGAAGAATAGATTACTTACTCTCTAGTTCAGGTATTGCAGAATATACTGAAACATTATTATATCAAATCTGATAAAAAAATAGGTATTAAATTTTAGTTTATGAAATTTTTCGTAAGAAAATTCTGTTATATTATATAATAGAGAAAATTCCTTCTAAACATTTGAAATAGAAATAAAACGTATGCAAATGAAAATATAAAAACCAAAGTAACCTCCTAAAGAATAGACTTAGAAACAAATTTTTTGCAGTTTTATAAAGAAACCTGTTGAAATATTAAGAATATTATATTTAAAAATTCATAGTTTTCCTACAAATTGAATTTAAAACGTAGCCACATGCTTAAATGGTTTCGATTTCAACTCTTCAGAATTTATTATTAGAATATTTGCTAATAACTTAATATATTATTTATTTCTTGAGCTAAGATATAAATAATATCTCCATATTATTTATATCTTAATGAAGTGAACTTTGATAATTAATTAACATGAATATTTTTTAATTATTCGCATTAAGAATCATTAAAATTTTTAAAATATCTTTAATCGAACCTATTGCTGATTTTCCAGCAGTTGCTGATAAATATAGAGAAATTATTATCCTACATCTGAAGAAAAAAATATACGTTTTTATTTTAATTCATAAAGTTATTAAAAAATTCAATTGAAGTAAAATGGCTTTTGAAAATGAAAAATAATAAATAGAAGATTACGAATAAATACAATTTCTCAAGTGATGAACGCAGTAACTAACATCAAAATGTTCTATGAAGAAAACTGTGCAAAAATAAAAATAATAAAAATATTGAATAGAGTAAATAAAATATGTTCGCCAAAAGTCTACTTTCCAGCTTAATTACTTACTTTAATGAGTAATTTAAAGTATTCTGACATTTTTATATTTATTAATTTCATATAAACCATTTAGCACAGAAAAGAAAAAATTCTTGGTTTGCTTTTCAAAAAGTAAAGAGTAATTACAATTCCTTTCAATATGTAATGAATAAAAATCATTTGCGAAATTAAAAACAAATATCGAACCAATGTATCAAAATAAATCTATAAAAACTTAAGAAAGCAAAATCATACGTCTTAGAAGTTAATCCTTTATAATGAGCTTTATGTTAATTTTTATCTTTTGTAAAAAATTCTTCTTACTAAGATGGTTAAGTAATAGCAAAGTTGTGTGAAACAAAGATGAGTTTCTTTAGATTTATTATTTTCAATCATTGCTGAAAGGTTATTAATTTCTTATTTCGTTTATGGAAGCATATTGTTTTTATTTTTCCCTGTTTCACGATTTTGAAATTTGTCCTTAAATTAAAATGAGAATAACTCATTCCAAAATGTTATATATACTAAATTTTTGTTTCCAATATTTTTGTTGATGAAGTAACAATGCATTAATCTAAATTGATGAGTTTCAACTGGGAATTTCAACAACGAAAAATATGCTTTTTTACTGGTAAGTTTAAAAAACTAGTTTTAAAAGTAATATAGTTATAAAAGTACTGAAAGTAATAACTAGTTTTAAAAGTAATATATATTCTGTAAATTACTTTTTCCTATAGGCTTCTGATAAATCATTTCTTATGTATAATCAACTTTTATTTTGACTTGTTGTTTTTAATGAATATATGATGAATATATATATGCATATATGATGAATATAGAATGAAGCTCAGAATATTATTTTATAAATAGATTAAAAATGATATTTTTGTTTCATCGTGTACTATTTATAATTTGTCTTGCCTGCGTGTTGTAGCTGTTTATTAACATGTTGGCGGCGTTCCGTAAAGGTATTTCTTATCAGAAGAATTTATTTTGATATAATAGGAGATGATCATATCTAAGTTTTTGCAGAACTGAACACAGTTCCTTTTTCATAATATGTAATTCAAACCTTATCAGTTATTAATATTTATCAGCCAGCTGGAAGTATATTTCTCACATACTTCCTAATAAATATGCTTGCGCATCAATTACTGCATGTAAGTGGCGATTAATAGTTACGAAAGAGTACATTAGCGTTCTATCTTTGAAGATATTTTTGGTTATTAATCGTCAGAATGCGTTTAATATACAAGTACCAGAAAAACAAATTTGTATGTAGGACGTCCTTTTTCCGACCGTTTGAAACCAAAACATGATACAAAACTATAATTTAATCTCAATATCAAGTACCGAATTTCATATATTTAAATCATTGTGTTTTTGTTTTATCATGATTGTGAAAATACAGACAGATAAACAATGAACGCTTTGCGAAGTTTGGAGCAAAATTTATTAAAATCTACAATTTAAATGCTAACATTGTGAACCAAATTTCATTTACTATATTGTTACGTTTTTAAATCATCGCGTTTATCTGAATGGAAAAGTATTTGATGCACGTATGCAGTTTAGATGTTACATCTGTTTACCAAATTTTATTCATATAACTATCTTTGCCAATACAAACTTTCTTCATATAGATTTTGTATACAACTGAATAGAGAAACTAAATTTTTGGTATGGAAATAATATAACAAATTTCACTTGTTAAACCCTTTTTAGTTATGGGAGCTTACAAACAAATATAATTGAAAATAAACGGCGCTGGACGGTCTAATATGTGGAGTAATATCTCTGGAATAACACCTTTATTTGAGAGTATGTTAGAAATTTTTGAGGAGACTACCCCTTTGTGTATGTGTTTTTTAAAATATTTATGCCATCATTATTAAGACAGAAAGTTTAGTTAAAATTTCTTTCATAAATTTAATATATATATATATATATATATATATTAACTTCCAATGATAATCTTTATGTCTTTTCTTTAAATAGCCATTTTTTTCGGGCGATTTCATTTTTTTTACACTACAATTATTTTTCACAAACTTCATTACTTAAAAAAAGTATAAGTAGCAGAAGGAAGTCATGCTCAGTACAACTGTTTGGCCCCAAAAATGATACACATCGCCAAATCTGGCACTATTCACTCGCCAGACGTTAATCCTTCCTACATAGTAAGAAAGGATATACTTGACATATATTGTTCGAATAGAAACGAAAAGCTGGATCTAGTACTCAACGATGCTTATCTAGCATCTAGCATCGTCCGAATAAGGAAAGGTACTGTGACGCTGCGCCGGAATGGGCAAGACGAGAGCTATACGTTTTGTTGACAATCGACTTACATAGTCCGTCTTGTGCACCGTTCCGTGGACAATCGGAACGACACGCCAATGCATTGTGCTCGAAAGAAAGAGACGGCATGGAAGACGTCGGGGACTTTTATGGGACTTGCGATGCTTCGAGGATTTTGTTCAGTGTCCGGCAGCTTAAAATTCGGATCCGACAAGAAGTATATTTCATACAGAAGGAGAGGAATGTGGGGAAAAAAGTCTCGGGATTTTTTTTAATCCTAAGAAATGTCCTTGAACATTTCACGGAGTATAATCTTTATTACGCGATAGTTGTGTCTGATGATCATATAATTCATGCTATTTGCGTCGCTTTCAATTAAGTTTCACATGCATAACTTAATGTTGAATATAATTTTTACAAAAAATTATCTTAGGCGTCAAATCGTGACAGAGAGGAAGTGTTTTTAAATAGAGTAAGACCTCTTCTGTTTATTGGGAATAAGAATATTTTAATACAATATAATAGAAAAATGCAATGGTACTATTAGAAATAAAATTAGTGGAGTAAGCAACATTCTAACTATAAGGTAATGTAATTTGACTTCCTTAATTCTCATATAAATTAATCAGATTTTTAACAGATTTCCTTTTGCACACTTAAACAATTGTAGTTTGAATTATTGATTGTTTTGCTTTTAATCAACAGAATCGTTTCTAATTGATTTATTGTTCGATTGACAATTTTTAATTGATTTGTTTTTGAATAATTATTTTAAAACAATTGAGGAATTATCTAAGATTAAATATCTGATAATATAATTGAAAACGGTTTGATATTCAAAACAATTTTATTTTAAAAAAAGAATTTTCCCCCCTTGAAAAGTGACAAAATGTTGGAAAAATATGTTCGTCAGACAAATGAATAACATTAAATAAACATTTTTTAACTTAGTGTGAAAAATCGTGTTTAAAGTAGTGTGAAAAATCGAATTTTTGTAGCAATATTTTGGAAAGTTATTGTAAAAAATTGCCAAAATCTCATTTAATATGTAAATAAATGATATCATTGGGAGATACGCATTCCCTTCCAACATATTTTAAAATATACTGTTTGGTAGTTCTAGGTCAAATGTTATATTTCTCATGAAATAACGCATACATAAACAGAGACTTACTCTCATTTGTTATTAGGAGAGATAGCCCTATATTACAGAAAATAAGACTTAATGAAAAGACAGAACCGTGGTGAATTGTGATTCACATAAGTAAACCTTCCTGGCAAAGAATAATTTTGAAATAAAAACATAAATAAAGAAAAGATGTTATTAATTATGAAAACTTTCCTTGCAATTAGCGCCATGCAAAATTCGACTATGGAGTTGAAGACTGAGGAATTGCTTGTTTGAAAATTTCATTAGGGCAAAATATTGCATTCCTTAATACATATTTTTATAATAGAATTCAAAACAGTTTTGATGCTTCAGTATTGATTCATTTGGTACCGTAAGACAATCTACTGGAATTTCGAGGACATTTCTCCGTGAAAGGAACCTTATTTCGTAGAAATGGGTTATTTCAGATTCATATAAAAGATGATACCTAGAGGCTATACTGCTGCTTTTACCAAATGCGGCTGCCATATTTCTTCTTATCCATGACCTCTTGAAAAACTTCATCATGTCTTTAGGATTTCACTTTCGATTTGAGAATTTGAACTTCTGTTCTCGAATCAAAGTGTTTTTCAAAGACCAAATAGACATGACGCCGTTTTTTTCTTTCCAAATGGTGGAGTAAGAAAATAGGTATATCTTAGATCATTAAAATGAACTAGGAATCTGATTTTCTACTTAAAAAAAAGGTAGAAAATTTCCTTCTCTCTTTTATCCGGAATTAATTAATTCCATATTGCCCTCACATGAATAAAAACGCCTTTTCTGTAAAGAATGATGTGACTTTTCATTTTCTTATTATTCTATTTTATGGAATGTAGATAAAATTGTATTGAGGCCAAGTAGAGGGATTACAAATTTTGCAGATTTTATCTTTTTTCCCGATTTGAAATGAAAGAATGAAATGGAAAAGAGTCCTATAAATTATATTTCATAATTATAATCTGGAAAGCTTATCAGATAATTTCTGTATTTTTCAAATTAATTAATAAATCAACCTACATCAGTTACAGCAATATTCATAATTATTCTAATAGGCTCTAAATTGCTTTTGAGATATGGGATATATGAAATCACCTATTTGGACTTGTAATCAAAGTAACAAATTACTTTGAAAAGAATACTTTTAAAATGATAAGAAGTTCTGACTTATTGCCTCAAAATATATTTTATTGCACCTTAACAAATACCCATAAATATGGGTTTTTATATTGTTTATCTACAAGAACATACTTTATTTTATGAAATGTCGCATGCAAAATATGATAACTATTTATTTATTTTTTGTGATAATTTGTAACCATACTATTGTTTATCTACAAGAATATACTTTATTTTATGAAATGTCGCATGCAAAATATGATAACTATTTATTTATTTCTTGTGATAATTTGTAACAATACTATCTTGAATCTGTGCAAATAGGACTGAATTTTATGAGAATCAAGAAGAAAATATGTAGGACTGAAAAGCATACTTTTAAATAAGCAAAGATTAATGACATAAATCATTGGTCGAAAGAACAACTCTCTCTTTGATCAAAACATTCAGTGACCTATTCCAATCATTTTTTGCTGTCTTTCATGCTATCTGAAACTGTTTACTTAAATTGCAATATCTGATAGATAGCATTTGTATGATTGTTAGAAATAGCAAAGTATTGCTCTTCAAAAAAATTAGCGGCTTTTCAGACCTTTAAAACATTTCAAATTCAATTAACCACCGCCAACTTCATCAATTACTCAATGTTATTAAAAATTAGTATTCATTTTGAAACCTTCAACAATATATATATATATATATATATATGATTGTTGGAAAATAATTGTATATTTAGATCTTCCACCTACACAATCTTTGCTCCTTATGATAAGAAACCAAATTATGATATCAAATAGCATCAAGTAATTATTAACAACCAACATTTTAAAGCATTTTAGTCGTTAATTTAACATAACATTAAAAAACTCTTTAGAGAAGATCTCTATATTACCACGTTCCATGATTTAATCTCACTACTTATCGTATAAATAAATCATAATATTAAATTTTCATTAAGAATGCAGTTTTTATTATAAATATAATATAATAATATTTATATAGTAGATAGCTTTTTACCTTAGTTGGCGAACAACCTATCGAAAAGAATGAATAATTACACTTTAGAAATATTTGTTTTAACTTTTAAAAAAACATTAAAAACAAATTAAAAAAAGTGATAACACGTGTTTTGTTTCCTCTAGAGTGTCTTAAAGAAGCCACATTTCCCCCAGTTTACTAAGGACTTGACCTTTATGCATTTCCTTTTCCATTTACTTTTTGCTCACAATTAGTATTCCTTACCCTAATATTCAGATTAAATTTCAATCAAATTTACATAGTTCATGCCTATCCAGAATTAATATTTTGAAGGTAAGTGAGGAAAATCAGAAAAATTAATATCATAAAATATATTCATTACAAAAGTAGAAATAAATATTTTTGTACATATATTTAGTGTATCATTTAACTATGAACTAAAATAGAAAAAAATATCAAATATTCTTACATTTAAATGTTCTGCTGTCAGTCATCTTCCTAAAAGTTTATTTCCAAGATTTTTTCTGTATTTTAATGATTTATTAAACAATTTTTACAAACTATAAAATGCGAAGCAATTTTTTAAAAGAAAGTCTTTATTTTTTTATATGCACATTTTATTCTCATTACATCTGAATTTACTATTTCAGTCATAATTGGCGGAATCTTTTACAGTTCTGAATTCATAATTTCTTTTCAATTCTTACATCTTTATTCAGTATCATTTGCCGACCATAAAACACGAGAAGTCACATTTTACATAACTACCTTACAAAATGTTTTCGCCTTTAAAATGTAAATTTGAATGTCAAGCTATAATTGTCAGAGTCGAAGTAAGAAATCTATTAAAAAGTTTCCAATTCTAGATTTCTTTTCCAAATATATATTATTTTTGTAAATATTAAAAAAAATTCATTGCTTCTTTGCTAAATAAATTTGAATTACACAACTTCAAGCATCAGTGTCAGTCAGAAATCTTTTTAAAAAGTTAATTACTTTGAATTTCTTATACTTATTTCTTATACTATATTTCTTATTAAATTATAGAAACGAAAAAATTCTTTTTACCAGATTCATTATACAATACATTTAAATCAACAAATGTAAATGTCAGAATCATAGTCAGATATCCTCTAAGCAAACTTAAGGTTTCTTTTTCGAATTATATGAGAACTTTCACAAATAATAAAATATGAAAAGATGATTGATACACTTTATTTGGTTTTTTATAAAATAAATTACTTATTTACACAGTTAATTAATGATTTACAGGATTCCTAATCAGAACTCTTCAGAACCAATAGTGATTCAATATTTTTTTAATATATGAAACTTTTTAAAATATAGGATAATTTTTTTTTACGTATATAATAATTCTTTTTTAAAAAAATTATATGATGATTTTTTTTGTGTGTTGCAAATATGAAACACGAAAAAGTGAAATTCTGATTGATTCTTCACACTAAACCTTAAAATTCAAATAAGTAATGTATTCAAATGTTAAATATAATCAAATGTTTAATGTGAAGAAGATCAACAAATTCAAATGTTAGAATCACAATTAGAAATCTTCTAAAAAGTTCACAGTCGATTATTTCTTTCGATTTATTATATAATTGAGAAGAGAAATAACATATAAAACATAAAAATTATGTTGTGTAAACCATAAAATGAAAAAAAAACCATATTCCTTTACATACTTCTTTAAGTAGTACATTTGAATCAACAGTTTCAAATGTCAGTCAGAAAACCTCTAAAAATTCTTGTAACGCAGAATTTTGAATCTACAAAAATTTTTTCCAGATCATAAGATGTAATAAAAATTTTATTTCACTACTTGTTTTCATAATAACAAATTATAGGACATTTATAATTTGCATATTTATACATGTATACCTATAAAAATATTTTTACGCAAAAATGAACCCTTTTCTGTCCTCTATAAACAAGAAACAGGCTAATGCCAATGTGGCATTTATTGTTCATTCAACTGACTTTGAGTGTCACCTGACATAATGAAGTCTCTTTCCCAATTTCCGGCGCTCAGCTGATATGACACTGCTGTCTCTCACAGTAGCACACTCTTTTATAACTTTGACATATATATTCATATGAATGTCAGAAATATCTTATAGATACTGTTTCAAAGACATTCATGTGTTTTACAAAAATTCAGATACATGCAAATAGCACCAGTGTGAAGAATGTAATATATCCATCACTGTATATGAATATATATGTATATATATGTATAATAATTTTTAAATAGTTTAAAGCAATGAAATTATTTGATTGAAGTTCTATAATGAAAGGATTTTAATATACATAGAATACATTCTTTGAACATTTAAATTGAACTTATTAGCAAACGATTGTCTTACACTGCATTTATTTTTAAACTAAATATTTACCTACACTGACTGGATTTTAAATTATCGTCTGAAATTATGTTTTTTAAATGCACATTTATGAATTAACAGTGGACGGTATTCCATTTTTATATTTTCTAAAGTGTAATATTTCTATCACAGCATTCATGAATCAAGTAAAATCCTTGGAATTAAAATATCTTATGCGAATTAAATCTGAAGATTAATAATGAAAAAATTCGAAATAAATCTGAGTAACTGATGAAAATAATTCAGATAATATATCATAAATCTAAACAAACTTCTGATAATATTTCTAAGGAATTAATTTTAATTCCAAATGACAGTTCACTACTATAGCAAAATTTGCAAAATTATTCAATTCTTTGTAAAGGAAATAGTATAAAGTGTTTCAAACAAAGGCAATGGCTGATTGGAAAAGTGATAAAATGCAGCAATTGTGCTTGTAACCTTAATAAGGAAGCAAAGACGATAAAAAGAAGCTATATTTATTGGCATTTGGCCAAAAAATAATGTTATAAGAATTAATTGAGCTCTCAGAAAAAAGTTTTCGCTGCTGGCTTGTATATTATGCAAATTAAAAATAATGTATCCATATGATTGAAATAATATTGTGTTACCAATATTTTGTGATGAGTAATTTCACTTATACGCTTATAAATAGACGAACTACATAAAATATACGATTAAAAAGTTAGAAATCTAAATAACTTATTATATTCTAGTACTTATACATAATGTTACAAACCTGCAATTCGGCTTCCCGGCATAGTTTGTTCCATCAACAGAAAGAAAGTGAGAATCTGAATAGGACAGAGTCCAGGTGTGCGTCGGAGGTCCCAGAGCTTGGCGACAAACTTGGCGACCATTTGGCGACTTGGCGACGAATTTGACGAATTTGGCGCCAAAATAGATAATATCCGAAACTTCGAGAATTTTCCCGATCCGTCCAGTAGGAACCGAGATACGCCTCGAACGTTCCTGATTGGTTGAGAGGCTTCTAGCCCCGCCTCCTGAGACCTATAAAAGGAAGCGGCCGCCGCTGCCAAAGGGAGACGACGGAGTAGTCCGAAGACGGAGCGGAGGAGCCGTAAGCGACGGTGAGCAGCGACGGAGTCAAGCTCGTGCTGAACTGAGCTGTGCGCTACTGTCTGCAGTAGATTCTGGTTGTATGCTACACGTCTCGGCTGAAGATAGTCGTCTCTATGCTGTATATAGTTATCGTTTTTGTGCTGTCCTGTGTGTCTTCGTGTAAACAAACGTCGTTGTTTTTATTCTACTTCTGCCTGCTGATTGAGCATTCTTTACACCATATCACTCCCACTATCCAAACGAACCGCGGTAAAGAAAATTTCGTAACAATATTGTTTACTAGCCGCCTTTGGCGACCAGCCGGTTCGCCAGTATTACCGCTCGCTACAATTTTCAATTAAATATTTTAAGTAACTGGTCTCCTAAAGGATTCTCAAACAAAACATTTTTAATCTTCAAATTTTGATAGTCATACCAAACTTATACTGTTTAGATCGTTTCGTTCAATTTACTATATATATTTTGCTAATTTGTTGTCATTACTTTTACAATTTACTATATATATTTTGCTAATTTGTTGTCATTTCCGGCAAAACTTCAACTTTAATTTAAAATGTAAATGATGAAATTGCAATTAATATTAAGATATTTTTTTTAAACCAAGCGTTTTATTTTATTTATCATCATTATTGTTATTTATTAATTATTATTATTATTGAATGTGAGGGATGCAAACAAAATCGCTCGGTATTTAAGTCTTATGTTAACTACAAAATATTTTTCATCATTTATGTAATATCTCAAACAATAATTCAACAAAAATTTCTGAGATTCAGCATAAAATTCAGTGTTTAGTTCTGCTTTTAAAAAGGATTGAAATGAAATCAATAATAATATTTTGTTCCGGCCTATAAATATATTTCAAAAATTATGAAGTCTAAATTTAATGCAGTAAGGTATCATATTCTGAGAAATATTCTGGACACACCAAATTTTAAATAAATGAATGAATGTTTCTATTATCCACGATCAACTAAGACTTATTTATGAAAATTTAAATGTAAAAAATTTAGAAAAACTCAACATTTTCATAATCTTAGGCCAATTAATCTTGAGAAACCTGCGCGCTGATTGGCGTATTTTCTTTGAAGCGATCGATGGAAAATCAAAAATTATCCTTTTTTTATTGAATAGTGATATTCAAATTTTCATAAATCAGTCAGTTTAAGTGATTGGAAATTAACTCTTAAAAGTCAGTGATTTAGTTGATTGGAAATTAACTCTATGACTATCATAAAATCTGTGCTTTCTCTTGTGGTGTATGCATTCTCCTTAATATCCGCTCGAATAAAACATCACATACAAAAGTACTACATAGAACAAACACATCAAAAGTAAACATAACATTTCAATAGTTGCCAAAAACAAAAGAGTGAAAAATGCATTTAATAAGTAGACGATATTTAGAAAAGTATAGATATTTCGTCTGGAAAATGAAATTATCTGAAATTAAAAACACGCGCAGACGATATTTACAAAAGTAAAAATATTCAAACCTGAAAAGGAAAATATATGAGTTATTCCATAAATAAATGCCATAAGTTTGTTTATATCTTCATTATTTTATGAGTCATTAAACATCAAAATGGGTCCGGGACTAAATAAACACCTTGTATAGAGAGTGTAAAAGAGCATAAAATAATTTTTCTTGAATTTATTTTTTAGAAAAAATAATATTTCATATTTGTTTCATTTCCTACAAACACGTGCCGAAAATTATATTTTTGCACATTTCATTTCCAAAAGGATTTAATTTATTTTTAATTGGGGCTTTTATCAATGTGATGGCAACACTTTGAAAAAAGCTAATTTTTTCCCATGAATGCGAAACTTGCTTAATCCTTATTTTTATTTTTTACGAAAAAAATTATTGAAAAACATAGTTAAAATATTTATTTAAAAATTCATTAAAAATAGAAATTTAATTTTAAGATTAAAACATTAGTATCATTTAAAAGATAAATGTTTGATCTTTAACTTCATGTAAAAATCTTTTTTGTGCGGTAATATTTTCCGAAGTTATAATTTTTAAAAACGTCACGAAACACGTCAAATTTTCGCCTTAATTTTTAAATAAATAAAATTCTATTTAAAAATTCGAAAAAATAACCCCCAGGTGCACATTCCCGGCCTCGAAGATATACACGTGCTAAATTTGGGAGCTGTAGGTTGAATGGTCTGGCCTGTAGAGCGCCAACACACACACACACACACACACACATTGAGCTTTATTATAAGTATAGATATAGATATAGATATAGATGTATTACTGATCAATTGTAGATTGAATTTCATTGAAAGAAAATTAAATTAATTGTGAACAATTTGGAAAAGTGAGAAGGCAGCCCGCAGACAAACATCCTTTAAATGGATTTTTTCGAAATTTAACAGAAATATCTATAAATGATTTCCAAATTCATAAATGCACCAAATGTCATCTGTCTGACTGAAAACTTTCATGATTTAAACGGAAAATTTTAATGACAGATGTTTAAATATTTCCCTAATTTAAATATAGGAAAATGTGATCTTCTGGACTGACATATGAACTTGGAGATTCATTAAAATCTGGAGCTCGATTTTTTTACGATTACAATCCTTTTTCTTTTACAATCCTATTTTCTTCCAATCCTTTTTTTAAGTCACTATCTGCTGAAATAAGGATCAGAAAAAAAGTAAAACAATTAAAAAAAGAGAAAAATTTGAGAAAATAGTACCCTGCTGTATTAAAAAAAAGCGGCCCACAGATCAACTTTTCGTAATAAATAGGCCAAATTTTGAACAAAAGCAATAACTGGGATAAATTTACTTTGGAGGAGGTACACCTTTGGAAGAGTTGATTATATCTGTCAGTAAAGGTTTTCAAATTTCCTTTCTATCTCTTTCAAACCAAGTCTGTATGTTTTTCTCAGAGGAATTTTGCTTCTAACGTTAGAAAGAAGATCAAAGAGAAACAGAATAAGTATTTTTTCATTCCCTTTAATTTTATTTTTTATTTTTAAAAATATGCATTGATTTTTTTTATTTGGTTTAATGCGGAGTAGTTTTTATAGAAGAAAATCTAAATTGGTACCTATTTTTGTGTTAGTGGCTGCCACATTTTATGGTTTTAAACTAAACTCAATGGCACGGCAGCCCATATCTGCTTTCTTGACCGAGGGCCCTGGGGTATAAAGTATATGTCCCAGTTAGGAGGTCACCCTAACGCGGAACACCCAGTGTTTAGTTCCCAAGCATGATTGGTCCTCAGTTTATCGACCCGTTGAAAGAATGAATCTACCTTGCCCAGCCCAAGGATCGAACCTCGCACCTGTGCTTTGGAAACTATGTCAACAGGCACCGTCTTCTAAGGTGGAATCCTCGGGTTAAGCAAGGTCATTTTATAGTTTATGACAACATTTCAGGTAAGCCTTTGATCGAAAAATGATAGCACAGATTATTGAAAATCTGTAATGCTGATCCCATGCAATTTTATTATTATTGCTAAAAAGAGAAACATACAACAATTATTATAGGACATTATCTGGATGACAGATTAATGATTAATCTATTGCCAATCATTTGTCGACTTCCTTGAAAAAAATGAAGGTTTTGAAAACAATAAGAATCATTGTGAGCCTTTATTTGGAGGGAATATTTATGGGTACTTCTAAGTTTTCACAATTACACTAAGCTTTCACATTTTATTACAATGCGCACTATATATTTATCGTAAAGCACATTCTTTAACTCATTGCTCTGATATACTTTTGATTTAACGATTTGTTGTCTGCTTATGTTTTTATAGTCTACGAGTGTTATTATTGGTGTACTAATCGAATATGTTTTTCAGTTCCGTCATTTTCTAGGAATAAAACATCGCTATCCATTTCCAAGCTTGTATATAAGGTTGTATTAGAATTTACGAAAATCATTAAAAACTCATAGATCAAATTATAACAAGACATGTTCTATATAAGAAGATGGATAAAAAGTAATCTATGAAACTTCACATGAAGTGCATTTCATACTTACGGTAGCAGTGAGAAATTTTCCATGCAATTGCTACACTAGTTTGTAGATGTATGCGTGTCTATCTACCTAATTGAATAAAATTAATAAATTTGGTACCAATATATTTTGGTGGAAGATAATAGAAAATACGCAACATTTATTTAATTACAGGTAAAATTGCGTTTTATTTATTATATACTAAACATTTTTTTTCATGAGTAATTTCAGGAAATATATTATTTTTGTTTTTTTTTGTTTTATTCGGAGTCAAATCAGATTTTTTTTTACAATTCGATTGTCGTGATTTTTAATTCACAACCTATGCTTTGATTTGAAACTGACATTCTTATACAACAAAATTAGTTACTCTCCTGGCATCAACTTCTCTCCGAAAAAATTAATATTTATCCTAAAAAGATTTACTTTAAGTTTTCTAACCGCAATGGAACTTAGTAGGAAAAAAATGGAGTGAAAAACATGAGAACAACATTTAAATAGTATTTTCTCCGGTATTCCTAATAGTCCTGAAGTACTTTGACACAAATAATATAAGTCAAAATTAGAGAAACACTGATGTCCTGACATATGTAGACATTATTCTACATTAATTCTATGTCATATTATTCTGTAGCATATTCTCATTTCCTATAGAACATTCAGAAGAAAAAGTAGTTGTGTGATATACGATGAAGACAGTGATTAGCAATTAGTTTTCTTCAGAAGAATTAAAATAAAATTGCATTTTAAGAAAAGCATTATTTTGCCTTGATTTCCTTTATCTGAATAGCTGATATGTAATGTAGTACGATTACAATTTTATAAATTTCTCTAAATCCTATTAAAGTATTTTAAAACTAGTCATCCAATTGAAAATTCGATTATCCTTTATTTGCAATTTCTTCATAATCTTAAGTAACGTTGTGGAAAGCTTTATAAAAGTATACCTTTATCCTAATGATTGTTTTTCTTTAAACAGGAATAAAACAGAGAAAAAAATTGATTGTCATTGAATAGAAATTCATAAAGTATTCATTGATTAACTAAAACCTATATGTTTTTGTTACTTTATAGAAATCCGTAATATTTTTAAGGTATTGGAACATGTTTGGATCTCTTTTATAGAAATACATAGTGTAGACATACTTTAACTATATTTCAGGGTGTAAGACTGTTAAAGAGTAACAGCAAAATGTCAATATTTGAAAAAAAAATTAATATTTTTTTTGAAAATTGGTATTTAAATGCATAAATTTAAGCACATTTTTAAAAAACTTCAAATTAGCTACACAAAATACTATTATTCTCCTCCGAGCAAAACTTATACCAAAATAAACTAAATAGTTTTCACTAGGGAATGTATAAGCGTATGGCTATAATAACAAATAAAAAATTTAGAACCAGTCGAAGATTTATCGTGAAATTTTTAGTAAATTTATGACATTATTATTTAAACAATAGGTTGAAAAAAATATTCATTCAATCTCAATTATTTTAGTTCATTCCCTAGAAAATATTATAAAGACAAAGTTCACCAAATTTCATAGTAATATGATAATTATATTTTGAGTTATTTGAATTGAAGAGAGAAAAAAATAAAAATCAATTTTGAGAAAAATGCATTCAAAGTATGCAGTAACATGTCTTAAAAATATATTATGTGTGTACATACTTAAAATTCACCACATTTATGCCTTCTTTCTCCTCAGCTTTTAATCATTTTCTTTTTTTTTTCTGGCAATTTTTGCCTTTGGCAGTGAATGCCGCCTAGATTCATATATTCTGCCTGTCTTTGTCGAACTCAGTAGATGCTCTAACTACATTTGTATTAGGATGCACTCCAGTAATATTAAGGATATTCAAAAATCCTATAAAACCTTTGTTAAAATGTATTACTGACATAAATGCGCTTAACCTGAGAGTTCGGAGCTCAACGAAGACATCTTTAGATACAAATTTCCAGAAAATACCGTTGAAACTCTCATTGGCATTTTGTGTTTTTTCGCGCAAAAAATATACGTGTTTAAATCTAAATTTGTGTTTACAGAAATTTTTGCATGTTTCTGGCTCTTTCAATCGGTGCTTCCGGTTGTTTAAATGTCCACTTCGGGTTTACGCATCATTACGAAAATATTAATATCTTGACTTCTATCCTTAACGCAGAGACAAAAGTAAATTTGTTTTGGATAGCTCAAAGACTGGTCTATCCAATAAAAGATTTTTTTTTAAAAAATACTATTCGGGCACCTTAAATAATTATGCGGAATAATTAGAAAACCAAATAATTAAAAATTATGGATTTGTTTTAGTTAAAATACATCAAAATGAAATAAAATAATAAAGTATATATTTAATTTAATATAATTTATTTTTCTCTGTATTTACACTTATACTAACGAATAAATACGTATGGTATTAAAAATATTATTTTTAATACTCTACGTATAGATAAAATGTTGTCAATTATTGTTGTTTTTTACTTTTAAAATTTCGATAAAAATGCAACTTTTGATTATCAAAATGTTGAATGAAACTAATGTTTACAAAGATATTTTTATGAAAAATTAATATAGATATTAAATGGAACAAGAATATGTTTTAAACAGTAAAGTAAATCAATTATAAAACTCATCCAATATCTGCAAGCCAAATTTTCAGAATGATATTTGATTAAAACACTTCAAATTTTTATGTAAATTAGTTTTTTTAAAAATCCTAATTAATTTTAGTAACTTGTAATAAAAGAAAACGCAATATACATTTAAATTTTTATTTACTTTTTGTCAATGATTATTCTTATTGAAAATTTTAACTTTATGTAAATTATGTGTAATTAAAAATTAGTGATTTGCGAAATGAAAAATTATTTATTGTTTACTGAAATTGAAACTCAAAGTGTTTAGTCTAAGAGTAAAATATTAATTAATTTATGCAAATGGCTGTTATGAAAAATAAAAATAAAAAACAATAAAAAGTGCATAGTATTATTTTGCTAAAATTTGTACTAATTTTAAGTTACAGATAAGGTAAGACCGTTCTTAATTTCAATATAATTATGATAGAAAAATGGAATTTTCAACGAAATGTATTTAGAATTTCAAATATCTAATAATTAAAGAAGAAATTTTAAAAATAATAATTTTATTTAGAATTTCAATAGTAACTCTCCAGAAATATTTCAATTTAATCAGAAATATTGTCTCCAAACTAACCGTTTGATTGCAAAAAAGACATTTTCTAAAATTTTCAGACAGAATTTCCTTTTTTTTATTTGACAGTGACCATTCTTTTTTGAAACCTAAATATTTAGATAAAATATTAGAGATTCGGAAATTTTAAATACATTGAAAGATAAATTATTTTTCTCAAACTTCTTAAATCAAAGAAGAAAATGCAAATAGATATTATACTCGAACTTTGGATATAAAACGCAGAGGATCTGTTAAAATTGTCGAAATGTCAAGGACTGCTCATATTCAACTGCTTTTTCCTACTTCCATATATATTTCCTCTTCAGCTTGTTTTGTATTTACTTTCCTTCTTCCTTTATCCCTTTTTGTATTTATTTCTCTTTGATATTCATTCCACTGTTTCTCTTCACAAAAGAAGGAGATGAGTGTTCCGGGATTAGAGAAGAACCCTCTTCTCGAATACAAAATGCGCCAGGATCCATAATTTTATGACAAATGAGATTTCCGTTCCAGACATTACATTTATATAGATCTAAAAGGGATAAAGTAGGGATTTTTGCTAGGATTAGGTATAATAAATGAGTGTTGACACTCAAGGCGAGGCGAAAGTTTTAAACAATATTTTAAAGTACATTCAAGGTGAATTTTTTTAGAAAATTAATTCGTAGTAAAATTAGACGTTTTTAAATATTTAATTTAACGCAATTGAAAATCTTCTATGAAATCAAAGTATATTTATTAAAAGGCAAAAACATTTTCAAAATCGGAGGAAATATGATTTTGTTTAAATATTAATCTATATAACTAAATCTAAATTTACTAAATGCAGTTCCATCCAATATTCAAAATTTTGCTGATAACTTAAAATTTCTTATCTCATTTCTTAATTAAGGAATAAGGAGTTTCTGCGCTGTTTTTAAGTATTGATTTCTGATTGACAATGACATGAAATTTAAAATTAGTTCGCATTATTAAGCTTTAAAATTAACATATTGTTTAATGTATCATTACGGAACTGAAACCATTTGGGGAAATTATTATGCTAAATTCGAATATATTAAGTTCATTGTTTCAAACATTTGCCCACATTGAAGTTATTTCAGGAAATAACTTTAAAGATTGAAAGCAGAATTGAAAATTTCTGCTTTATATAATTACAAATAAATTACCAACGAATGAACTTGTTCTTTATAAAATGAGAACAATTTTATAAA
>JAPMOR010094687.1:168239-181927 GCA_026543865.1 Argiope aurantia | reverse complement strand
ACAATAAAAAACCTTTATAAACTTAAGATATTTTACAAAACCAATTCATTGACGAAATCAATTCTTTTAAAAATACAATTTTTCAGAAATATTTCCGGTTTTTGAGAATTTTATAATCATAAATCAAAAATTGTTCTGATATTTTAATAATAAATATACATTGAAAATAAAATAACAAATAATTCTCTTTGGAACAATGATAATAACATAATAAATCGTGTATATAGTAAAGCAAATAAGAAATTCTTAAAATTTTGATTTTGGAGCTTTATTTTCATTTAAATTCCAGCATTAACTTCCAGCAAAACGAACAATCGTTTGCATCTAACGAGCATTTGTGCCACCAACTGCATTCTCCAAAGACATTATGAGCAAAAACTATGTTCTCAGATTTTCTAATCATATAGAAAGATAGTAAAAGGAAAAAAAAAAAAAAAAAAAAAAAAACGAAAGCAACGTTACACTTTTTGGAATGCATTTCCTCTCAATGTCCGTAAATCTTACTGAAATGTGTTGACACCGATAAATCATCCAAGGTCAAGAGTATATTCCAGTAAAGGACATATCTCATGGAATATTTTGAAGCGAAGAACTGAACAACATACGAGAAGAATTGAAGCAATTGAAGCTCTCCCGAAAAATATCTCAAAATTTTGCGTTTATAACTCGTGTTATAATTTCTGATTTAAGCTATTTTGTGACACTGAGAGTAATTTATGATGCCGCAAATGAAATATTTTAAATTTAATGAGATGTGTTTTATAAAAAAATGTATGTGCTTTCTGCTGAATTTTTTTTTAATATTTTAGTTGCAATTTTTCATACTTGTTTGTTTAAATTTTCATGTAAAAAATATTAATTTTGAATTATATGTCATACATATTGTAGTGAATGCATAAATTTCCTTTACCACCTTAGAAATTCCAGGATGCAAAAATAAATAGGCAGTTCAAATTGCTCAAAATACTATTTATTAAAATTTCAACAAGGCATTAAAAACAAAACACTCTTCACTCGCTTACCCAATATTACTAACTAAAAAAACTGTTACTCACTAACTATTACAGAAGACTTGTTTTTATCTCCTCCCCCTTCGCTAAACGCATGCGCATCAACGAGAATGGCAGATCCATTTCCGAAGGGAGGAAAGAGCTCTTGTTAGATGCAATACATATTCATGCTTTGATCTTTCTAAGTAATCGTTTGTACCCTTAAATCCGTTAATCGTTAATAACATTATTTCTAAGGAATCCATTACATTAAGTCAAAAAATGTTTTTTAATCTTATTATTACTTTTCCTTTTAAGTTTCTGAATGTTTAAATTTATAAAAAAAAATACTTACAGGATGTTTATATTAAAAGAAAAATATCTGACATTTTGCTGAATTGTTTACTGAATAGTTTTATTAGAAACAGATTTATAAAATTATTTTATTTTTTACGTCAAATAAGAATATTATATTTATGATGACTTTTATACTTTAACTAATAATATTTTCAGTTATTTCTCATTATTTTTTTAATTAAAGCTATCTAAGGACATTAACTTTTATGAAAAGAACAATCATACCAATTACTACCAATTTTCTACATGTTTTCTCTGTTTTTATGCGTCAGTATAGGTAATAGGGAACGAATGCTTTTGAAAATGTCTTCAATTAAAAAAAAATGCAATGCAATTTTCTCTGCACTAAGTAAACATAAAAATCATGTAATAGTACAGAAAAAAAATTGGACTCTGTTTATTCGAATATAGAAAAATAAACATCTGAACTTTATAAAACTGTTAATTATTCTTCTAATTATAACAGTTTAAAACTTTAGCAGTTATATTTTTTTTAAATCCCACTTCAACCTAGCTTTCCCAAATAAGGTTATAAGGTGGGGAGCATTTAGAGACATTTCCCCCAACAGAGATGTCACTGCTCGATAATGGGGTGGACAAGTGTTTGTATAAGTAAGTAAGCATTCTTTATGCACCCACCTAACATAAAGAGTGCTTACTTAGATAATATTGCACTATAAAATATTTTATAAGTTATTACAGTAACAATGTAATGATTTAAGAATTTAACATAAACAATCGAGATATAAAATAGCAGATTCTAGAATAAATGGTACTTTAGTGATTACATAATCCGAAATGCGAGACAGAATTAAATCTTATTTGCTTTCAAAGTGCAGTAATATATTTCTTGATGTAAATAAATATTACATCTGAGCATTTGGCATAGATTAACTATTAATCGTATTTCAATTAAAAAAATATATTTTTCATTAGTAAATAAGTACTTATACTTTTTCTCTTTAATTTAAAAAAAAAACTAATTTTTAGTCTAAAAATAATTTTTCAAATACATTTTTGAAACTTCCTTTGATGTATTAAATAAAACCTGAAATTGTACAAAACTTTTCCGCGCGTTCTATTTGAATATTCATAATAAATACTTCTTTATTCAAAAGCCTTCTGAAAAGGCATCCGATTTTTTCGCACCGTTAACATGACTGACTATTTAAAATAAACTTTCTTTTCTACCCGCCATATATCTTTCCTATCCAGCTTTCTCTCTGTTTACTTTACTTTCTTCTTTTTTCTTCTCCCCCCTTTATTTATTTCTCTTTGAACTTCGTTCTGATTCTGTGTTGTTCTCCTGACAAGACGAAGAGATGAGAAGCCAGGATTAGAGGAGGATTCCCGCCTCGACTGCAAAATGTAGCAGAATCAAACTTTATGACAAATGATATTTTCTTTTCGAAATATTGTACAGACCTGGGTAGGATTTAAGTAGTATTATAGGTAATAAATCAGGAAAGGTTTTTTTTTGGCAAGAATTGAATTTTAAGTAGTTATTTTTTTTAAGTGTCTGTCGTTCTTTCATCTTTTAATGGAAGGCTTTAAGTGAGATTACATGAAAAATAAAATGTTCTTTTAGTTTTAAAGTTATGTATTGCTAAAGTGAGGTAGGGAAAGATGTGACATTTTTACATGGGTGACAAATTAAGATAGTTTAAGATTATTTTTAGATAATAATTTTTCAAGAAATATCTTAAATTTAAGAATAATTTTTATTAATTTAACAACTTTTTTCATGGTTAATAATTTTGGATATTTTAAAATGAAATAAAGTGTGCACCTTTGAAAAGAATAAGGAACGATTTTTATTCTAAATAAAATTGAAGTTATATAGTTAAGTAATATAAGGAATAAATCGCCTTTTGCAACTAGTCGAATGGACAAGAATATTGATTTTTTATAATTTCATTAAATCGCATGTGCATAAATTGATGTCAGTGATTCCTTCGATGAAATATCTTTACGCATGAATAATAGGCGTGGGAGCCATATTGCTTCAATAATAGTATACCTCCACATTTAGTCTGTAAATAAAACTTGATAATAGAATCGAAATGTTGATATAAAAAGGCCATAAAAATGTAAGTGTCCGGTTAATCTATTAAAAATCCACAGATTAATTTGTATGCCTTTTTACTTAAATTTGATTTTTGCGTTAATTTCACTTAACTTTCGGAATCATCATGTGAATTGCTCTTATGTTGTTGTTTCCAATGGCACTTGCCATAGGCAAGCCCGCTGATTTGAAATCAACGATTTTAAGCCGAAAGGGAACGTCTCTTATTTTAGTAGCGCCAACTAGGGCCAAGAGTACGATTTTGCTACTCACGCATCACATTCGCTTGCACAGCCCCTTTTTAAAGGGGGGCACATTCACACATCTCACAGATAGAACAAATGACGGACAACCATGCCCGAATCGGGACTCGAACCCGGGACGCCCAGATCACGGGGGCCCAGATCACGGCGCTACCCCTATGCCAGGACGCCGGCGAATTGCTCTTATGATAGTAAGAATCGCTTTTAGTTAGCAATCAAAAGAGGAAGAAAACCACCCAATTAAATAGTGTCCTGCGAAACGATGTTTTCCTAAATTTTAGTCATTATTTTAATTAATAAAATATTAATCAAGAATTTGGTGTTTTATAAAGTGAAATCTCTGAGCTATTATTAAAGAAATCCAATATCAACATATTTTTTATAGTTACAAAACTGCCTTTAAAAATATATAAGCCTAGTTCTTGAGAAAGCTTACTTCTTCTATAAGGTTTTATCCCATATTAACATTTAATATTAAAAGTAATAAATAATGATTAAAATAATTAATGAAATCAAAACACATAAGAAGACATAATTTCATGTTACAACTTTTTAAAATTATATTTCACTTTTTTATATAAGTTAGTAATCATATTGTCAATGAAGAAATCTAAAACATATATGTCTAAGGTGAATCCTTCTTAGTTTAAAACATATCTATTAGCTTCTTTTCTCACTGTGCGACAGGACATACTCTTCCCTTACATTAAAACTGTTTACGTGTCTATCTTTAATTGGATTTCATCATATTTCTTAATTCCTCTTCTTCCATAGAAAAAGGCCCACACTAATCGGAAAATAAAATTATTTATTTGACTATCTTTAATCCAATTTCATCATTTTTCTTTGATTTTTCCCTAGCCTGTGAAGCAGAACATATTCTCAACCCACAATAAAACTTTTTATTCGACCATCTTTAGAAGAATTTCATCATATTCTTTGCACTGAAAAAAGTCGCTTTGTAAGAGATTAGGAAGGAAATACGAAGACAATCTCATAAAGTAAGAAAAAAAACAGAGTTTTTTTTTAAATCCTATAATTTTCTTCATCACATGCTTTGAATATTTTTACCCAAAGACCCTTTTAAATCGGAAGCAAAAAAAGCGGGAGGAGATAGAAGCAGATTTTGCATGACCCAAGGGGATGGGTCTATCCATTGGTTTGACACCAAGACCTAAAGATCAGTTCTCAGTAAATAGGCCAATCTTTAAGAAAAAAAATGTATGCAGGGAAAAGTCAAAAATGTTTAGAAGAGGTGTGCCATTTGAACTCTTGATTGCCCCAGTCACATGAAATTGGAAATTTTGTTCGAATCTTTTTACAAATTAGTTGCTTTGTGTTTTTCTGAAAAGAGATTTCAATCTGGCATTAAAATTTAGATCAAAGATCGAAAAAATATTTTTCTTTTTCTTTTATTCTTTTCTTTCTACATTTAATTCTTTTTATAAATACTACATTCAATTCATGATCTTGTTAAAAATGATATGATTATTTTTTGCATTTCGAACGTTTTCTAAAAATTAAGTAAGTTATTATTTAAATTATTTGAGTTAATTGAAGTATTGTCAAAAGTCATACTTAAAAGTGATTACATAAATGAAAACGAAAATATTAACCCGCATGTTTATCATTTCATAATTATAAAATTATATTAAAAAGTTCCATTTAAGGAATTGTTCCTTGATATTCAGGAATATGTAAAAAAAAATTCTACCTTCTATTTTTCTCTGTTATCTTAAATATTGAATGAATAAAATCAATTAAAAGATCATAAGTTTTAAAGTTGAAGAGATAAATAAAAAAAACCGAATCAAATGAAAAAACTCCGTTGCATAACGGTGACCTCTACTCAGAAAATGATTCAATTAAACACATGATGGAAAATTAAATTGTAAACTATCATATAACTGTTTGAATTGATGCCCAAAATCAAGAATATAATAGAAAAATGAATAATAAATAATTTAGGAATAGCTGCCAAATATTATCAGCATATCAAACAACTCTTATAAAGGAAATTTCAACAAATAAAAAGTATTTGAAGATATGAGACTGTGTTCCTGATAAGTGTGTTTAAAAACTGTTGTAAAATATATAGTATATTAAATTTTGTACTTAAAATTGATTGAAAAAACATTTATAAAACGTAAATATATAAGTCAAAATAAAAGATGTAATCTAAAGATTGAAATGAATTTAAATTATTTTGCAACAAACACTTAGTTTAGATATTTATCAAACAATTTGTTTAAAATCTTACATAAAAAATATCGTATTACATATTTCTTAACTTAAGAAATAATCTGTATTTTTAAACAATCATTAAGTGACATAAAATTCTTTGACTGCTAAATGACATAAAATTTTCGTTTTCTTCTTATTATTAAGGATTAAATCAAATGTAAAATATTATTAATGAACAAATTGTTTATTCTGTAGATCATAAACTGCATAACATATTGAGAAATTACTTTGCCAAATTTGCTCAAAAATTATGCATTAAATTTTAATTTATGATTGTTATTTGTAAGTTTTATTGGAAACTTGGAATTCCAGAATATAATATTTAATATGTAAAAATTTAGGCTTAATATATGCAAAAATAAATAGAAATGTAATTTAAATAAGAATGACGCTGAAATGAAACTTACATGGAATATCTAAAGAACTTTGTTTAGAGATTAAGAATACTGAATAATTATTCAAAATTTCAACGGAAAAATTGACTTTAAATGTGGTCTATTTTTTTTTATGTGGCATATCTTAATGATGCAGTAAATACCTTAATTGTTGATTTATAATTAATTAAGCTAATGCTCGATTGTTTTGTAAAAAACCATGCTTAATTTGCATTTTAATTAATTTTTTTTAATGTGCGGTTTTTTAATTATTTATTGTCTCTTAAGGAAATTCACAGTTTGCTTAAAAACTGATTTATAAACCTGTAAAAGACTCTATGGTCAGTGTGATTTCAAATTTATTATTTTACACTGTCAAGTATAATTTATATTAGGAAGGAAGTCCCACTTAGTATTTATTACTTGTTTCATAAAACATCATTCATTAATTATTTTTATGTTACATTAACTGCTTCAGACATATATGTGACACCGTCGGGAAAGATATTTTGGAAAATATTATAAAATATCTATATTTTTGAATTTTTGTATAAAATAAATTCGAAAAACACCAATAAAACATTATATCAATTAAAATTTTAAAAAATGTTTTGAGAAAAATAATAATAAATAAAAGCTTTTTTTCTCTAAAAAATTTTATAAAAGCGAAACCCCTTTTTAAAGAAATTTATCAAATGATTTGTTAAAAGTCTTGCAAATATTTTATTATGCGCTTCAGCTAAGAAACATCCAGTATTCCCATTCAGTCTATGAATTGTGATTCAGCTGATGAATTGCAATAAATGATCAGATTATGAAAAGCTTAAAAAGTACAGATTGTTTATTTTGTAGTATAGAAATTACAGAATCAACTGTAAATATATCGTTACATATGAAATATATGCTTTAGATTTTTATTTATGAGGTTATTTTGAAGGTTTTGGTGGCCTGGTGGTAAGGTCTCGGCTCATGAGTCGTAGGGTTTCAAGTTCGAGACGCGATTCCATCGAAGAGCTGTTGTGTGAGGGAGTCTGTCGCTCATTAATTCTGTCAGGCTCAAACGTTTTCCCGCTGGTGTAGAGAGGAGGTGTCTAGTTCAGGTGTCGTCCTCGTCATCTGGCTGCTGTTCAAAATTACAAGGTCCGTCCCAAAATAACCCTAGTGTTGCTTTAAAACGGGACGTTAATATAGCTAAACTAAATGAGACTGTTTTGTTTGAAAATATTACCAAAAATTAACATTTGAGAAAATGGCATTTATGGAAGTAAAAATACCATCAAAATGCCCTTTATAGAAATAAACTTAATTTCTTAAAGAAAAAACATATAATCAAAAAATTCAAACCCTTTATATAAAAAAAAACTTTTTAAAGATTAAAATTATTAAATGAAAATATTTTCGACATTTTGGGCAAAAAGCGATTTTTAACGTAAGAAGGTCAAATGATATTTCTCGTAAACTTGAGCATACGTTTTTTTTTTTTAAATTTGAACCTAATTTTTAGAAATGCAAAGTAACTTATTACAATAAATCTTCACGTCTATTTCATGGGGTTTTTTTCAGTCATAAAAAAATACTTTGTTTTTATTTGTTTGTTTAAACTTAATTTATATATATATATATATTGTTTGTATAAACTTAATTTATATAAGAAAGCAATTCTTTAGCTTTTCTTATTTATTTTGATTTTGTTAAGATTTATTTTATGTGTGTTTAGAAACAATTTAAATTTGTAAAATGTTCGAATCTTTCGAAGTGTATTTCAGTTTAACTAACTTTGATACCAAAATTATTCGCAAAACCGATATTTTCAAACATCAAGAGAGCCGCACTTTCTGAGTAGCTCCTTTTTCTAAAGACGGCAAAGCAAATAGGCAAGAAAACATCCTGTCTTTAAATGTTCTAACCATTTCGAATTCTAACAGGAAGTAAGACGAAAGAATAGAACACGCAGCTTCCGGATAGCATTTCCTCTTTGGTTCCCTAAATCTTGTTGAAGCATTTTGACGTCAGTAATCCATTTCAGAGCTAGAGTAATGCGTACACCATGAAAGCGGAAGGAATACCCTAAGGAACTGAATTTCTGGAGCTACCTTTTGGAGACAAAAATCGAAGTGCAACTCAGTTTTCAAGCAATTAGCTTTCTTGTGAAGATATTCTTTTACATTTTTTTCGTGTTTATTGTTGGCAATACATTCTTTTAGGTCTATAACGTAGTTTTTTTGCCCAAATAGAAAATTATGAATACACAAGTTTATGTCGTCTGTAAATAACATGTTAATACTAGTGTACATGAAAAACGCGAGAAAATAATATATGGAGTTCCTTTGAATCCTTTGAAAAGATTCTCGATTTCTTATTTCTTTGTAAAATGAATTCCATAGTACACATCATCATGAGAGAGATTTTGCTGATTCTAAAAAGAAATTTGAATTGAAAGCATGTCAAAAGTAATAGTTGTCTAACTTATAAAAAGCGTTGCATATTTTTAATGATGTGAAGGAAAAAAATCATTTTAACATTTTCCCACAATCTAATTTTTGCCATACTTAATTTATAGAGAGTTTTAGCCACTATATGCGGATTTAATATTTTGCAGTAATACAGCAAGAGAATCTGCAGCATTACTTTCCTCTCATATTAGTCTCATGATAGGAGAAAAAGATTTACAAATATTAATAACATTTGTCAATTTATTAACTTTATAATTTTTGGACAAACTTGGCGATTACTTGACAATTTAGAACAAATTCGGCAATTTTAGAAAGATTCTGGAAAATCGAATTCATCTTCTCCAATTAATCTCTTTTAGAAACTGATGGCTGAAACTCTTCCAAAGAATTTCATGTTTTCTATAAATATCTTCATTACTCAAATGAGTAAATCACTAGAAGTAGAGTTTTGATATTGATGTTAGTTAGAAGATGTTAAATGATAAACACCGCTTCTTCTATTCAATTAGAGATGCTCTGAGGACTTGTGTTAATTTCTACAACTATTATTCTTCGTGCAAATCTTACTTGCGATTGTTACTTTCTGGAATATGTGTGGAGTTTTTGTCATTTTCCATATCTAGTGTTGAGCTACATTCACAGTGAAACTCCCGAACAGTTTATGTAACAAAATTTATAAAATGTGTCAAATTCAGATTAATTACAAATTTTTTCTATCTAAACACAGAAATTCAAACAAAAATCAATATGCTTTCTTAATAGAATTATTATTCCTTACTTATCTTTCAAGTATGTGTTTCAATGATAATTAAATATTTGAATTGCAAAAAAAATGTTTTAAATATAAAAGTCTCTTATCTAATCTTATTCCTTCGAAAATGTTTTCCATATTTTATTTTATTACTTATAACTGCATTTCTGGTTATTCCATTATGATTTAATCAGAAATTAGCAGACATACATGTAGATATTCTTCTTTTAACATTTATTTAAATAAATTAGATGTTATTTCTTTATATTACAGATTTCAGAAACCAGTTGTCCTTCGACTAAATGCATTATGAGCAACTATGCTACTTACATATTTGTTTTATTTATTAAATTATTGGGGTATTCCAAAATACTTACACGAATAATAACACGTACAAAACAGAGCATTCATTGTCTCTTGTTTATTTACAAATATGTTTCATTTATATGCATATTTAACTACAATTGATAATTATTTGATTAATTAAAGGCAGTGTTTTTTACACTACTTAATATAAATGCCTAATCTTACATATAAAGCAAATATTTTTTTATTAAGGAATGCTATTTAGTAAAGTAGGAAAAATAGAACCAAATGAATTTGCAACTTTTTGACTTAGCTATTATTCATTGTCTCATATAAAATCTCATATAAATATTTAATGTTGGCTCAAAGAAGATAAAATTAATATATTTCTTTCAAAATTTCACAAACCGTTCAGAAAAGTGTTTATCTGTAAGTTTATAAATCATCACCTCATCTGCACAATGAGAAAAATATCGTCAGTTCTAAGAAGGAATTCAGAAGGAGAGGTGGTGTTCTTCGGAAGTTAACTATTTCTCCAATCCCAGTCTCCTTCGGATGTCACACAAAAAAGAATGTTCTCCAAAACATTCTATGGACGGTTTCTCTGCTTTCGTGGTGTGTATATTGCTTTGCTTTTGAATTGGATTACTGGTGTCAAAATGCTTCAACAAGATACAAAGATTCCGAAAGGAAATGTTATCTGAAAGGTATACAGCTCACTTCCTGTTACTGGATTCCAAAATGGTAGAAAAGTGAAAGAAAAGAAGATTTCCTGCGTCCAAGGCGTCTTCGGGGAGTCGAGCTACTGTCAGAAGGCGTCTCACTTGATGTATAAGAATGTCAGCTTCGTGCTCAAGTTTCAGCTGTTAAGTTAATTAAAATGGAAATAAGCTAAGTGGAAACCAAATACTTAATCAATGTGTGCAGCTCAAAGCTGAGAAAATATAAGTTTCTGCAAACTGGAGAGAATAAAAAAAAAAAATATTTCGAAATTCATTAAGGCTCTTCTTGTTACTGATGAGTAAAAAATTGTGAACATGTTTGGAAACCAATATATATATATATATCGTAATCTCTTCGTAAATCTCTTTTTAAAATTCATATTGGAATTGCATTAAAAAATCATTGCTATTTTTATGGGAATCTAAGCATTAAAATAATTAGTGTATCAGCTGTAATAATTCATCAATTTAATGTGTTTTTTTTTGTAAAGTAATATTATTTTACCTCACTCTCCCTGATGGGGCACCTCAAAATGAAGATGAGATGCTTCCGGTATGGTGGTTGGATCTCGCCACCTTGGATGGTGCACGAAAAGGTGAGGAGGGGGGGTCTGGCTCCTTCCATTGATGACGGGGTTACTTCCTTAGGGAAGGGTTGCACCGTGGCCAGTGATGACAGGACTCATCAACAGTTCCAGCCAGTGTTGTTGTTGCGGCGATTCGGTCATTTAGTATTTCTTATCTGTGTGCCTTCGGGGGGGGCGGGGGTTTGAGAGTCATTGATATGACTTATTTTACCTCCGTAATTTTTCTTGAATATCCTATTGAATTTTGAATTTTGTTAATAACAACAAAATATCTAGCTGTATGAAGTTCAACTCATGAATAAAAAATATCAGCATAACATTTCTTTTCATTAACATTTTCTTTCTAATCATGGATATCGCTAATAATTTATATTGGAAGTTTCTCCAACGAATGATAAAATATATAATTTCAATAAGTATCTTTTATATAATTGGATATTCATTTGTACCTCAACAAGATATTTTCAATTGATAAGTCAAAATATGACAGCCGTTAAAGTCATTTCATTTTAACTCATTTATACATGATATTTCTGAACTCTCTGATGTAATATTACCATATATTTTTAATTGTACGTTATCTTTCTTGATGTTCTAACTTCACTTTCCTAATCCTCATGAAATTGGTGCTTGTAATACGCAGAATCGTTTTACCATAATTTGCAGCAATAGAAAATAAATCACTTCATTAATTGTTTGATGAAACAATGAAACCGGTTTAATTTCAATGCACCAATTATTCAAAAAATATTTTAAAAAAACAAATTGTTGAAATTCAGGAAACAATCATACAATAATTAAATTTATGTCGTTAAAATGATTATTCTTTAATTTTTTAAATAGTCAAAATACTTATTTGAACAATCTGCGTCTTCTATATGCTTTCATTAGAATCGAATGAAGCGAACTTATTTTAAATTTAATAAAATGGAGGGTGTTTTCCTTATCAAAGATTTTTTTTGTAATCTCAATATTATCGATGTGATAATTTTTTATAATAGATTTATATTCTTATTAAATATATTATAATTTTGATTCAAGTGAAAATTAATTAAAAACATTCCTTAACTTCTGTCTGCTATGAAAAATATATTTTTACGTTTTATTTATACAATTTATCTTTATCATTATAAAAATATACTAACTGATATTAGATTGTCAAGTTAAGTTATAACGGGGCAACTCATCATCAATTACTTTAAAGTAAAACAATACTATGTTTAATATATGATATGTTACAATATCTAATGCCAGGTATTTAATTGAATCTCCGCTACAACGGAGTAAAATAAGTTATTAAATCAAAATATTAAAAAAATATTATTGACTACTTTCTCCTGCACAATATTGTTTTGTTTAGAAAAGAAAATATGTTTTATCTTTTAAAAAATGCATACCATGCAAGTATATCAAAAAAATTCTGTTTATTATTTCATAACAAATATCATCAATAAATAATCGAAGAAGAAACTTTACTTTTCATTTCACCATACACTAGTTTGGAGAATAATTCTGAATTGCCGAGCTAGATATTCCATCATATATCAAAAGAAGAAACAAATGTTATAGGAGATTGCAATGTCAATGTTCTTTCATACAACTCCAAAGCAACCATATAAAAATAACAAAACAATAAGAAAACAGGATAAAAAGAAAACGTGAAACCATCCTCTTCGTTCCACTTTGATCTTCTTTTCAGTGACAAACTGAAAAGAACTTCAGAAGGAAAAAAACGTGCGCAGGTTTATTTGACAAGGCACACGAAAGGAGATTCAAAAGCCCCCTTTGACAAGCATAATGAACCCTTCCAATCGCATACATCTTTCGAGTAACCTTCAAATTTATTCGGCTTTTACTTTTTTTCCAAAGTGTGTCCTATTTATTTGCGAGAACTTGATCTTTGGGCATAGGTGTCAAAGCGAAGGATGGGACCCATTTCCCCAGCGTCTATTTAATCTGCCATTTTTCTCCCTTCTAGATTCTCACTTCAAAGGATTTTCCCGTGCAAAGATTGGAAGTATGTGATGAATAAAATTATGAAATTTCAAAAATATACGCTTCTGTTTTTCAAAACGTTTATTTTGCTCTAATCCTATGTATATATGAAAAATTCCTCCCGGCAAACTGGAAGGCAAAGGTAGATTCCGTTACATCTAAGTTACTATTTGGTAATCTAAATTGTTGATGTTGGAAACAATCAAACTTAAGGCATGAAAATCACTTTTTAGTCCCTAAATTCTAAGATAACATAGTTATCGAAAACCTTTAAATGCAAAAGTTCTTAGTCATAATGAGGTGTTTGTTTGGCTAATTGGATTTATTTTCCTATCTTCAATATTTAGAAGGTTATAACGAAATGAAAAAAATTTCCCTCCCCTACTATTTCCACCCCCTTTCAGCTAGATGGTCCATTTACGAACTCATTCGAGATTTTTACATTTATAACAATATATTCCAAGATAGTTAAAATCCGAGCAAAAGTACTCAAATTATCCTTTTCAACAGATAACATGAGCAAAGCGTTATACTCTTATATATATATATATATATATATATATATATATATATATATATATA
>JAPMOR010094687.1:153869-167839 GCA_026543865.1 Argiope aurantia | reverse complement strand
TAAATTTGTGAGAGAAGGTTTAATAAATCTCCTGAATACAGATTAAACTAAAGAAAAAAAGTAGGTTAAAGATTATTTTCCATGAAATGAATATTTGATTGAAAAAGAAAAAAAGAATTTATCTTAAATCCTATCCTAAGTTTTGTATTGTTTATCGAAGTCATGAAAAATTTTGCTAAATTTTATCCTTTGTTATGATAAAATTTTCCAAATCTTACTTTAACATGCGTTGCCACTGGCCTTGTTGGAATTTTAATGCTTTAGCGAACAGATCCGCCATTATTTAAAAATTGAAATGGGAACAAACATCACTGTTCCTGTAAAGTTTTTTATTATTATTATAAGCGTGTTAAAATTAGATTTCAGGATTTGAAGTTATTCAGCAATTTTTTGATATACATTTAGAAATTCACAAATCATATAGTGCCGAAAATAAAAGAATATTTATTCTTTCTAAAAGTAATCTACTATCATTTTCCAACATGAATTTTATTATTATTAAATGGAATTAATTTTAATATAGATCCAATTAAAAATTAGCATCACATAACAAGAGCAGATTTACTATTAAATGAACATAGTTTTATCATTTCGCATTACTTCCTGTTGTACTGCCACAATATCATCAAAAACATATTGAGCATAAATGGAAGCCTAACCAATGCACCTATCATTTGTACATTTCCTAGGTTATTCTACTGATATCTGAATATTTGCATATTGCTATCCCGTGAATTTTTTCAACTAAATGTTTAAATATTTAATTGAACAATTTAGCACAGATTTATATTCGGTGATCTAACTGCTCGCCACATTCAATTAAACCTGGCTAGATTATGTTCATCATCTTTTTGAACAATTGCATAATCTTTTTCATCTTGTAATGATTCCGCCAAGACAGTACTTATTCAAAAAATATTTTAAAATAAGCTAATACACATCATTTAATTTCACTTGTTGATAATTATGTAAAGTAATGTTTAGCATTTATTTTTCAAAAAAAAATATGGATCCTTTAATGTAGACAATGGTAAATGTTTAAATACAGCACATTTGTTCAACACTAAAAGTAGATATTCAGGGACATTCGGAGAGAAAGAAAGCCTCTTCGACTGGTTAACATGATCGACTGCTCAAAATAAAAGACGTTTCCTTTCGGCATTTACATGTATCTTTCTATTGAAGCTTACGTTCTATTTATTCTGTTCCCCTTTTTCTCCTCTTTATGCTTTTTTATTTCTTCTATTGGGTCGTCATTCTGTTTCTGTGTTATTTCGTCTGATGAGAAAAGGTGATGAGTGTTCTCGGATTAGAGACACAGCTTCGCCTCGAATATGAAATGTTACGAAATCCAACTTGAAAGCAAATAATGATTTTAGATTTATATATCTCTGAAAGGGTTTCGACAGGATTATGTGTAATAAATCAAAATGGAATTTTCAAAGTGACCTGAAAATGTATGAATTTTTCGTTCAAAGATTAAAGATTCGTTATGAGAGATTAAAAGAACGTAAAAGTTTTTTTCCGACTAATGATAATACATTGTCTCTAAAATAAAAAATAAAAAAAAATTAGTTTGAGCATTTCAAATTTAATAAAACATAAATCATTAAATGTGATTGAGGATCGCTTATGATCTTTTTTAAACTCGAGGTTCATATAATTAGATAATATATATTATTTTCATTAAATAAAGTTTTGCCATAATTTTTTAAAGAAATCCATTGATCTTTTAAAAATAATGTTTGAATAATTGAATTTTAAACTATCGAATTTTTATATGAAGCAAGATAACAATTTAAACTATCTTTTGTATACCCTTTTAGAATGAAAATAAGCATTAATAAATTGCTATATTTGGAAGCTTTGAAACTTTATTAAGAGATTTTAGACGGGAATATTTTATTACAAATAAGTTCCTGCTGCATAAAGGTTTTCTTCACGTTTAGAATTCTAAGGAACAAAAATGCTTTTAAACGAAGAAAGTAATTAGTAAAGAGAAGTGCTGAGTTTTATAGGTTTTATTAGAGAAAGCCCCAGCTGTTTGTGTAAGATCAATAAAGAAAAACAAGTAATGCATACCTCAAACTAAAACTAAAACCTACACAAGGACGAAACTTACAGAAATAAAAATCAATTTTGTATTCAGTTGGTATATTTAGATATCAAGTAAAAATTTAATTTGATTTCATTATAACATTAAGCCATTCAAATGAGTGATTTTGTCAGTATTAAAATTACAATCAAAAAAGCATTCTTTGGACAATAACTCCGAGGTAGGATTTTTACTTCCGTTTTTATTTCGTAGTATATACTTAATTGATTTTTTTTTAATTTACAGAGCAGTAATTTGTAATAAACTAATTCAAATAAATTCATAGTATCCTGTATAAAAAATATAGGAAATAATATATAATTATATAAAGCTCAATGTTACTGTGTGTGTGTGGCGCTCTACAGGCCAGACCATTCGACCTACAGCTACCAAATTTCGCACATTTATACCTTGGAGGTCGGGAATGTGCACCTGGGGTCCCCTTTTTTGAATTTTTAATTAGAATTTTAATTATTAATTAGTAACTAACTTTCCCGCCAAAAAAATATTTTCATTTCCTTACCTCCAAATGAGTAAGATTTTTTTCCCGCGCTAAAGAGGATGGACTTAAGCAATTTTCGGCAGATTATTTCAAAGGATTATGTTTATTTTCTAAAGGTTTGGGGCATTTAAAGTTAAACATTGTTAATTAATCTATCTTTTAGATTCATTCTGAAGTACTTTTGAATTAAAATAAAGCAAAATAAAGAAAATTAAAAATGTCTAATCTGCCCCAGAATTATCTACCCCAACTGGCGTAGATAATTCACCCATTTGCGTAACCATAATTGGCGTTGAAAATCCACACATGCACATTGTGTTCTGATTGTTGACAACGGATACGGGCTTGATTTTGAAGGCTTAATATGTTTTCGACAGATTATTTCAAACGATTCTGTTTATTTTTTTTAGTGTTTGATGCATTTAAAACTAATTATTGTTAATTAATCAATCTGTTTATGATGAATCTGAGAAACATTTGTTGAAAATTTCTTGAGATATATAAATTAAGAAAAATATTATTTAGTGCCCATAAGGTTTAAATACTCAGCGACTCTGTTTTCAGTACTCACATTTTTAAAAAAATGCTTCGTTTCAGTAAAAAAAAATATTATTATATTAATTGCAGTATTCTCATTTCCATTTTAATTTAAAGCATAAATTCTACGGGAGCTAACAGAAAATTAGAGATATACATATTACGTTATGGCTGAAATCCTTTATAATATTATGAGTGAATTATATGACTATTGAATTATATGACTATTAGAATTTGAAGTTTTAAAATATTTCAATTAAGAAGCAATTAAAATGGAAGTTCCATAAAATATTTAATAATTAAAATTTTAACGTGCATTAAGATTGGCGAACCAGGTGGCCGCCTAACGGATGCGGACTTGATTTAAATTATTTTTAGGTTAGTTTTATGCTTTTGTAATTAAATTGTATTTATGTTAGTTATATATTTTTTGTATATGCTTATAGTTTTAAGTACATCGTTTTTTAAGTAGTTTTTCAAACCTGATTTCGACCGATTATTTTAAACGATTCATTTTATTTCCTTAGTGTTTGATGCATTTAAAATTAAACATTGTTAATTAATCGATCTGTTCATGATGAATCTGAGAAAATTTTGTTGAGAAATTCTTGAGATATTACATAAATTAAGAAAGATATTCTTTAGTGCCCATAAGTTTTAAATGCTCAGTGACTCTGTTATCATTAATCATATTATAAAAAAATGTTTTTTTTTCAGTAAAAAATATTATTATAATAATTGCAGATTAATTCTTTCCACTTTAATTTAAAGCATAAATTCTACGGGCGCTAACAGAAAATTAGAGAGATACATATTACGTTATGCCTGAAGGCCTTTATTATATTATGAGTGAATTATATGACAATCAAAATTTGAAGTTTTGAAATATTTTAATGAAGAAGCTATTAAAGTAGAAATTAGATAAAATATTTAATTATTAAAATTTTAACGAGCATTAAGATTGGCTAACCGGCTGGTAGCCAAAGGCGGCTAGTAAGTAAATATACCTCACGCGAATGGTTTAACAGTCTGGAAAGCTGAATTGCGATAAAGATAATGACTAAAAAAGTGAGATATATCATAAATAAGAACTACATTAAAACTTTTAATAATTATCTGTTAAACTTACTTTTTAAAAATTGAGATTTGTAAATTTCTCAGTATTTCATACCAGAATATTTAAATAATAAAAATGAGATATTTTTCACAGTTTCAATACAAATATTTCTGGTTTGTAAGAAATTTTAATTATTTCACTGCGTGATAGTATTGTGCTGTAGCACTTAAGGGAATTTGAATCATTTTAACAGGTAAATGTTCCTGTTTTATTTTTCCATGGTATTTCCATTAAAATATGTAATATTACTTTTAAGCAATATTAGTGTCATTGCTGTAAAGAAACATTAACAGATATACATACAGTCTGACATCTGATCTGGGTGATAATTTAGGCCCTGATGGGAAAAATATGGAGATTTTAGGGAATTCAGAAATCAAGGTATTATTATCTCTATTAGCATCAGAAAATGATGATCAGAAAGCATCACCAAGAAAATGCAGCACCTTGTTGAAACATTATAAAAAGTGATGTGTTTACACAAGGAATATTTTCTCTGCCGTGTATTACTGCAATATTAACAGATGTGCAGGGTTCTATTTTGCTGTTGCTGCTATCATGTTAAGAAGCTGTTGTTTGCATAAATGCTGCTAATTTCTGCCTTTATATTGGTATCGGCAGATTTCTTGTACCCTGCTTTTTAAGTTTTCGTGGATTAAAGCGTCATTATCCGTTATTGAGCATGTTGTATTTCTTACACTATACACCCATTGGGCGATTTCCATAACAATAATAACAAATTACATAAATTTTGGCTAAATTATGGAGCAGCAATTAAAATATCATTGCAATCAAAACTTCTAACATAAACTATCCAAACGTAATACTATAAAATTACTGTTATGATTACGTTGATTTTAGGGCATTCAATATAATAATTACATTTTAATAGGATGTTGCTATTATAAAATTAAATACGATATCATTTGGAACGAGTTGAAGATTCTTGCTCTATGTAGATCAATTAACTTGCTTTAAACTCAACATACAACTTACATGAAAATTATTTACACTACTATCTTTGTTTATATTGAAACGTCTTTTGCCTTTCTTAATTACTTTTATTTCTTTTTACACGAGATGGTGCGCAAAACGTGAAGAAAATATCACGATGAAAAAAGATGGATTTAGCTAAATTTTGCAATTCTATTCATCACATGCCTTGAAACTTTTTTGGCGGAAGATCCTTTGAAGTGAGAAGCATGAAAGCGGAAAAGAAGCAGATTAAGTCGTGCCCATGGGAATGCGTTCCATTCATCGCTTTGGCAACAAGGTCCAAAGATCAGTGGCTCTCAACAAATAGGCCAAACTTTGAGGAAAATAGGAAGTCGAATAAATTTGAAACTTCCTTGGAAAAATCTGCCATTTGAAAGGTAGATTGTATCTGTCACAGGGTTTAGAAAATTCTTTCGTATCTCTTTTCAAACCTGCTTTTGTGTATTTTTTTAAAGAGCTATCCGTCTTATACTGAAAGGGATATCAAAGTAAAAAAAAAATCATTTTTTCTTTACGTAATATTAATTTGCATTATTTAATTTGTGTTAGGCTTCTTGTTGGAAGTTATGATATCATATCAAATACCATATAAAATTAATAAATTAGATTTATTTTTCCAACTTTTGAATTTTGTGGCAGAAAGCACTTTTATACATGGCAAAAGATTCTAAACAACGCCAGTTGGACCTTGTCAAAAATCTAAAGGGTTGACTTTCAAAACAATAGAATTACCAAAAAAAAAAACAATTTTAATTTTTTTAGGTTATTATATGGATAGCAAATTTTTAGACCACATAAAGGAGATATCAGCCCCGTGCTTACTTCATCATCTAAGAACTCCCACTGAGGGGCACCTCTTAATCGAGGATGAGAAACTTTCGATATGATGGTTGGTTCTTTCCACCCTGTTTGGTTCAGTAAAAGGTGAGGTCGATTCCTCCCATCGATGATGGGACGTACTTCCCATAGGAAGGGTTGTACCGTGGCCTCTGATGGTCCTTAGGACTCAAGCACAATTCCCACTTGTATTGTTTTTGCAGCAGTTTGCTCATTAAGATATTTTCGCGTGTCTCAGGGCGAGTCAAAGCAGCTGATTTAAGTTAAGATAAGGTTTATCATCTAAAAAGAGGAATGTTATTATGCTCTCATGTGATAATCAAAATGTGTATTATTTCTGATTGTAATTTAAAATTTGATGCCACCCTCCTATAACTCAATATCTTGTGTTAGCTAAAAAGTACGTTGTTAGTTCTATGAGCTGTCTATTCTTACAGCACTTTCATTCAAAAATTGATATCGAAATGCGCGAAATAGTTAAAAAAATTATTTCCATAGTACTGAAAATGTTTCGCGGAGGATAATAAATATGTGTATCAGTTTCAATTAAGACTTTTCAAGGAGTTCATAATCTCATGTTTTGGAATGAAGACAAGCTCTTTTTGCCTAAGATGCAACCTCGATGCTCTAAAATCGTATATGCGAGCAGATTCCATGTTTATTCATTAAAATGAGTTTTTTTACATATGGGAATGTGACAGCGCAAGAAGTATTTCGAACGTCTTAATTTAATAACTAATCATTTTTATTTTACACTGCTAAAGAATCTACATTTTAGATGATAAAACTACACACTAAATTTCACTCATCTAGTTTTTTACGTTTACATATGCAGTTTCATCTTGTACTATAGTAGCTGGAGAGATCGACTTCATCTGAACAACCGCAATTCATTGAAATCTCCAAATTGATTCTTAAATCCACAAATCTAATTTTTTATTATATATGAAAGCGTTTTCAGTAGTCGTGTTCACAAAATAGAAGGACATATTGTGATTTTGTAACTCATAGAGGTTTGAAACTTGGAAAGTCGTCAGATTCTCGATTTCAAATATTTTTCAAATATTTTTTTCATAACAAAACAATATGATAAGACAGTTTAAGGAGATTTTACTCAAGTGCACAATCTGATCATCAATGAAGATTTTGAGGTCTAAATTAATATTATGATATTGTATTTCAAAATGAGGCATTAATGTATATCAACCAAACTAATTATATCATGTTTTCTAATAATACAGCAGTGCATTTAGAAAACAGATTAGTGGAGTTAATATGGCATACAAATATTTGTTGATACAACAAATTGATGGAACAAGAATTATTGTTTGTTAAAGAAAGCATTTTTTTACAATGGAAGGTAAGCTTTACTGCAATGTTTAAAAAAATATGTTGCAAATTAAAAATTATCTTTCAAACATTAATTTTTTAAGACCTATTTATTCAAATTTATATTTTAAACAAAATCTAATCATAAACAATTGTTCGATTTCTTACTCATTTTACTGACCATAAATTTCAAAGTAATTTTAGAAAATACATTTAAAAGTAAATAAGCATTAGGTGCAATATGCCTTCTCCCGTATTTTATATTTCTTTTAAAGGATTTTTTTTATATTAATAAAAGCAAGGGCTCCTTATCCTATTACCAAAATTTTTATCCTTTCCTGTAAGCGCAAATTTAATCTTTCCCGTTTAGAGACATCTCGGAAGTGATTAACAGTTCTGTTTCGTCGAGCTTATTTCCATTTTAATTAACTTCAGAGCCCAAACTTAGGCTCAAAACTGGCATTCTTATACATCAAATGAGCCGCTTTCTGACACTAGCTACAGCCTCCTAGGACGACACAGTGGAAAGAAATGTTCCTTTCTTTAAAGTTCCAAATCATTTCGAATTTCAACAAAAGCCAAAAGGAAGCATCAGAAAGAAGCAGTACACCTTCCGGATCGCATTTCCTATGAGACTCTCTAAATCTTGTTGAAGCATTTTGACACCGATAATCCAATTCAGAGTTAGAGGAATGTGTACATCAAGAAAGCGAAGGGAAAATTTCGTGGAACTAAATTTCTGGAGGTGCCTTCAGCAGAAAGGAATGAAGTGACAACCGAGTTTCTGAGCAATTAGTTTTCTTGTAGAGAACTCACCTGAATCCTCTCGAATTTGTAGGTGGTGTTGCTTTTCCCTTGCATAGCTGTCCTGCCGTGTTTCTGAACTAAAAATTTTCGATTATTCTCTTTAATATATTCTGAAGAAAATATTCTAGTATTAAAAGATCTAGCTTGATTAAAGTTTCCGTGTTTATTTTAATTTCAAGTAAGTGTTTTTTATTAAAATCTTTAAAATATCTATCCAGATAATATTTTAATTTAAAATATTGTTTTTATTTCAGAAATTGGGTATATAAAATCAGCGAAGAATATTTAAATTTTAACATTTGGGATGAAAGAAAAAAAAATACTGAACAGAACAATTCAAAAATTTTTTATATTTTATTTAGCAGAAATGAGCATATTTTTGCATGTAGATTAGTAAAAATGATTTTTGTATAGATATATGCTTTTTTTCATTTCATAAAAAAAGCGTATCATAAATTAATCTTACCTTGAATTCAGTTGAATTTAAAAATTTTTAAAATATCAAATTCCATTGAGAAAATGAATAAAAATTATCGTGAATTTATTTATTTTCTTCATTATTATATGTATCTGAAACTTTAATAATTTTGAAATTATGATTAAAAATAAACATTAATGTAATTAATTAAACACAAAATAATTTATCTCTTCTATTTACCTAATATTACTATATAACGGTTTGTTTAAAGATTTAATTATGTATTGATGTTTTAATATGTAAATTAATGGCCTAATATGCAAATTGTTTAACATATATGCAAATTATTTTTTCTGTTCAGGGTTTTATAGAAGTGCTGAAGACAATGCGAATATACCAAGCAGTCTTTGAAAATGTTCGTTTCTGAAATCCTACTGTAACCAGCATATTTTCAAATAATAATTGTAATTCTAGCATTATTCAAAATTTGAGTAAATATTTAAACAGATTATAATATCTATATTCATTTGCCTCAAATAAAAAAAATAATTTTTCTTACAAATTACTGAAAACATTATATTAATTATCACAAAAATTCGAATTAAGGAAACTGCATATTCTAAACATCTATGTGTCAGAAAAACAAATGTCTGTCTGTGAAACATATTATGGACTAAGCGGTTCAATGTTTGTATGTGACCTTTACACCAATTTAGTATACTTTATTAAGTTTTGATCGAAACCAATACACGGGAATTCGAATCGACTCTCTATCTATCTGTCTATTCCAATTTAAATCAATACTGTAAATGCAAAACGCACATAGATCTAAATTAGATCTTAGCACATAGTTCTAATTCTAAATTTGTTATAAAAAATACATTACTGAGATCTATTACATTACAAATTTTGATTGATAACTATTAATGAGTTAACCATTTATCGATTTATACATTTGATAAACATAATAACTAAAAAAATAATAAGTAAATAAAATTGAGCACACAGTTTAAGCATCTAAATTGCAATCTAATTTTAAGCGTCTAATGTTCTGTCCATACTTTAATTACATGGATATGCTGAACATCTTGCGGTCGAATGCATGTGAACAGGAAAAATATGCAATAGTGTAAATAGATGACGTTTAATGTGATATTTTTATTAATATTTGGTACCTTTTGGTTAGACAGGCACCAGCAAAAATCACCACATATTTAAGATGTGAGCCAAAAAATTAAGAAGCCAAGATCTGAGCCAATTTGCCTACAAACCTAAGGCTACAATTGTTTATGGCGACTTTTATTTATTGCGTTTTGTTTAGGGCGTCAACTAATCGAAATGTATCTAAAATTTCAGTTTCGATTCGTTGAAAAATAATTGTCTCTAAAATGCATATTCGAGTTTCCTCGCCACAATACTGCGAATAAAAACATTTCCATGAGCGGGGATCTGAAAATAAGAATAGTCGTGAAACCCTCGATATACATTTAATTTTTCAGAGAGAAGGCGGATATCTTCATCAAGAATATATCATAAATATTTCAGAAATTAGTACCGCTTTTTATAAAAACATGGTCAATATAAAATCGCTGCCTTTATACTAAATAGCGAAACTTCGTGATTACTATATTTGTAATATTTCAAAAATTACACAGAAATAGCAATCTTTTTCATACATTTTAATTTAAAATTTTAACTTTTGCACTATCAGCAAATATTCTATGATCGCATTTAAATTTTATCAGATAAATTAAATATCCGCGAATCACCATTACTTTAAATTCCTAATTTCTAAGGAATCTAGATAAATCTATGAACTGAATTGATTAAATTTTTATTTCAAATCGAAACACAATGATATTTTTATAAAAATTAATACTACTTCAATCAACTATTCATTACACTCTATACCTGCTGAGCAAAATTAACTTTTTACAAGTTATATTACATTACCACCAATATTTGAAGAAAATGAAACCTTGCATTGTGCTTTGTAACAGTTAGCGCCAATGTTTTAGCTTGATGAAAACAGGTGGCTTGATAGTGAAAAAGTATCATAAGCTTTAATTGTTGTATTTATGTTTCAATAAATTATGAAACAATTTATAATGTAAAATACGATAGGAATACAATAAATTATGTAAAATACAATAACTATATATGCTATATTACATAATACAATAAATTATGTAAATTAGGTATGTTTTATTGCTTAAATATCTCTGAGAAAGGAATGAGATAACTTTAAATTATTGAAATTATCCAAATTATAATTTTTAAAGCTTAATGTAAAAAAAGAATTGTTATTTCTTGAATGTATCGAATGACATCATATTTCTAAAATTTCTACCGATTAAAAATATATACTTTAATTTCCAACCATTTTAGGAATAATACACTACCATTAAACGATGCTCAATTCCAATAATTTGAATTAAAGTCTCCCTTTACATGATGAAAGAGTGTTCTTTAAAACTATTTTATAATTTGAATTTATGTTAAGACCCATCCTGGTTTATTTATTACACTTAAATTCAATTATTACTTTCACGATCTATATAAATATAATATTTCGTGAATAAAATATCATTAGTCATAAAGTTTTATATTGTCTTGCATTTTATAACCGAGACGAGTATCAGACATTCTACATGGAACACTCATCTCTCTCTCTAGTCAAAAAAAAAAGAATATAACGTAGACCAAAGAAAAGTAAATAACAGAGCAGAAAAAGGAGAGTGAAGCAAGCAGAAAATAACTTAAAATGGTATGATTTATGAACAGATGAAAGGACAGTGCATTCCGGATAGTTGCCAATGTCAAAAATTTGAAAAGATTTTCTTCCTTTTTCAATTGTTAATGTATGAAATATTTTCTAGAATTTCCGTTTTGAGTCTTGGGTAGTTATGTTAAGCTTGTATATTTAACTACCCGTCTTCGGCGATTAGTCGTTTGCCCTGTAATAAACACAACAAAAGAACCATTCCACTAGCAGAAACAAAAAAAGAAATTCGACACTTCTTTATCATATGTAAAGGGTCCTATGGATTTCATGTCAAATCAATAGGGATCTTCTATTAACTTACTTCAGAGCAGTGTTTTCATTTAATATCTCAAATTTATTACGCCATTGTATATTCTTTGGAGATAAATCCGTTGGCAGAATTCGTCAATCGCGCATATTAAATAAAATATCTAATACACCGATTGTGTCACTTTTTAAATTAGTATGAAAGCTCTCGAAACCTAGAAATGTCACCATTGCCGCCTTCCCCTCCATATCCATTCATGGAAGATATTGCAAAGAAGAAAAAACATCTTCCCAATCTCAACAAATGAACCGATTTCTCCAGTATTCATCCTAAATAATTTTGGTACTTCATTATATTTAAACCAGTCATGATTGTCATATCATTAAAATTCAGACACAATTTATAATAGTACTTCATTTTGTTTGATAAGATATATTTTAAAATTCGTCTCTATTTTTATATTAATTTTATCAATAATGTGGCCGAAGATGACTAGTATTAATAAGATTAATTTTATTATGTACTTCAATTTTAATGAATTACATCTTATCACCGCCGAAGTATTTATTTATTTATAGCATACACCGATCTAACCTACCCAAATAAGGCTTAGTACCAAATATATAACAGTGGAGAGCAATTACTGCCTTTGACCCAAAGGGGGGCTGTAATTAAAATATAGAGCGTTCAAAATTAATGCAATATTTAAATTTGACATCATTTCTGCAATCAAGTGTTTTTTTTACCCTATTAAAAAACCCATTCGACAGCTGATAGTTTAGGGTTAGTATAAACGGTGCATTACACGATAGAATAACGTGTTTTCATTATTGAACAATATTTCAAAAATAACGAAATTCAAGTGGCAACAGTTCGAAAATTTATGAATTAGCCCCCTAGAACGGGATATTTAACAGCATTGGGTTTTTTTTTATGGGGATATTTGAAGTTAAAGATCTATTCCAACAATCCCACAAGCACGCGTGCATTGGAAGAAGAAATCCAACGCTGCATTAACGAATTTCAGCCACATTTATGCAAATGGTCATTGAGAAATTACAAAACAATACGTATTTTCCAGCAAAGTCGTGAAGGCCTATGTGTTATTCCATACATAACCATATCCTGTGTAATTTATGATTCAATAAAAGTATATCAATAAAAAAACTGTGTTTTTTATTTAATTCAAATCATGCGTTAACTCATTGTTCTATCATGCAATACTCCATTTTTACTAACTCTAGACTATCAGTTGTCAAATGGTTTTTTAATAGGAGTACTAATACTTTACTGTACGAATTGAAATTTTGGAACACCCTTTACAATGCACTATACTGCATTTTTTTTCACATACAAGATACTAATTCTTTTTCAATTCAAACCAAAGGAGAGTGAAACAAAATATTGTTACGAACCTGTAATATTGCTTCCTAGCACGGTTACTTCAATCACTGGAAAAACTATTTTATGATCAGCTCTGTTGGGTGCTGATCGGGTGCCACGTCAGTGATCTCAGAGCTTGGCCACCATTTGGAAACATAATAGATTAAAACATAGCGATTTTGGAAACATAATAAATATTACTGGAAATTTCGAGAATTTTAGCGATCCATCCAATAGGAACCAAGATACGTCTGATTGGTTCAAGGCCTACTCTGCCAGCCTCCTGTGAACCATAAAAGACCGGTAGTCTCAAGCTGTACTCAACCGTACTGAGTCGTAGTAGACTCACAAATATCGACAAATATCGAGTATTCGAGAGGATAAAGAAGCAACAAGGTACAAGCTTTGAGTGGAGTTGAGTGCCAAATCCTGGTGTTTATTGTAGAAGCCGCATCGAGTCGTGTGTGTGAGGAGTAGCCAGTCGTGTAGTTGTGAGTTGGCAGGTGGATACGGCTAAAGCGAAGAGACAGTGGAAAACTGCAGCCGTTCGGAGAAACCGTAGAGTGAAGCTACGAAGATTCCCTCTCCTACTAAATTCTTTGTGTGCTGTGGTTGTTATTGCTGTCGATTATTACTTGTGGACCTACTGTGTGTTGTTGTATGCTGCTATGTGTTTCCTGTGTTCGGCTTGGCTCTATATAATTGTCGTCTTCGTGTTAGTGTTCATGTTTAATAAACGTCATCGTTGTTTTCTACTGGGGCCTGCTAATTGTTTTCACACCACACACCCACTACAAGCAAACACGGCGATTTTACTGACTTAGTGGAATTGAAGTTCCGTAACAATATACAGCAACAATATGATGTGTTAAAGTTTCAGAAAAGAAATATATATATATATATATATATATATATTT
>JAPMOR010094687.1:133363-153769 GCA_026543865.1 Argiope aurantia | reverse complement strand
TATATATATATATATATATAGTCTCTAGCATAATAAAATATTTAAAAAATAATGGGTTCTTGCCTTGCTTGACATTTCCAACAAGTGGCACAATTTTTTAGTTAAATATATGGTAGGAAATTCAATTAGCTTCTTTGCCAGTGTTTGGCTACGGCCTTGCCATATGACATTAAATGAACAGATCCAACTTCAGAGAATAAAAAGTACCAACGAAAAGTGGAAAAGTATACACGCACAACGATCAGAAAATGTGGACTATATCTTGTATCAGAATCTGCTGTTAAAGCAATGTGTTCTTCAAATCTGGTTTTCACCTTCAAAGCATTATATTCTTTAAAGTCTGGTTTCGACGAAAAGATACAGCATCCCTTAACATATAGAATTGCTATGTATATAATGTAAATAAAATATTTATTCAAATCCGCATCCCCTACATCTAATCTCTGTCTCAGACATGTATGGAGAAGAGAGGCAATATCATTTACAAATGAAACTTTCAAATTTTATAATCCCTTCGCTGCCTGTGTCATGTGATCAAACTCGAAGTGTCTATTTTCATCTCGAGGAAATATATGTTTACAAATACTACGCAGCTTCATATTGAATGGATATATGGAATCTTAAATAATGCTTAAAATCCTATTCAGAATTTCGTATTCATTCTGAAATGAAATTCAGGGTGAAATCTTATCATGAAATTCGTGACAAGATGTGAGAACGAAATTCTTATATGTCAGAAGTAAACTGTTCATTGAAATTACCAATCTTAGCACTAGATAATCAATGCACATTTGGAATTAACCACAGATTTGAGCATTAATTTATATTACGGATCAATCTCCTTCGTTATATTCAAGACCTTTGAAATTATTATGCTTCAGCGAAGAATCGTCATCACTATTACCAACAGCTAATTTATATATTATTTGAAAACATACCATAAGCATATAAAGATTTATACAAAGAAAATAAAAATCTAATCTAACATTATTTGATAACATTCTATACGCATATAAAAATGTGTACGAAAAATGAAGATCTAATCAATTGTAATGTATCTAGGATTTATAAATATTATAACTTTTTTATGCCTTCAAAAATTTGTACAAATAAATGATGATTTAATCAATTGTAATATATGAAAAATATATGAGTATTATAACTTTATTATGCTTCAAAAATCACGGTTTTTTAAATCTCCCTTTGTTATTATTTTGTTAATATTTAGCAATTTGTGCTGATTATAAGTTTCTTATTAGTAAAGGGATAGAAGGTAGGGAAAACAATGTCATACCAAGAATATTTTTAATTTTTTTATAACTTCGCTTTTATAGGGAAAGATTTCGCATTGAGATTAATTAAATAAATGGATCACACATTTCTGATAATTATGAAAGTTTAATTTATATTTCATTTCATTATAAATAACCAGAAATAATATCTCAATATTCATGCAAATTTCTAATTACATTAAGTTTGCTCTACTAAGTTAAGCGTGGTTTATTTCTGATAATTTTTTCATGAATTAAAATATTCATAAAGCACTGCTTTTCATATTTTTTTTGTTTATTTCCATAATATGCAATTAATATCATTTATGAGGAGAATAAGATTTTTTAAAAAATGAAATAGTAACATATTTACAAAAAACTTGAAATAAAGAATACTTGCTTTATAATTCGAAAATAATAAAAAATAATACAAAGATTTAGCAAGCATATATATATTTTTTTAAAATTAAAAGCTGCTAAATGATGAAGTAAGCAAATTCAATGCATTTTAACCCTTTATCGTCGTAGTAGGCATATTCTGCAATTTAGGAGAAGCAGCACAACATGAATGTTCTGTTATATTCTTCTTACGGTTTGGGGTTATTTAACCAATTATTTTGAATTAATCTGTTCAGGGATCATATTCGGCAGAAATAAAGAAATGAATAATATTAAAAAATAAAATACAAAGAAATTATCTTAATTAGCAAATAAGATGTGTGTGCCTATCTACCTTTATGTGTGTACACTCATCATAACAAACCGAACTATTTGATCAATACATATCAAACATGGTACATTTGTACTTTGACGAGTAGAAAATAGTAATTTAGAGAATTTTTTTTTTTAAATTTACTTTGAATTTTAAATAATTAAAAATAAACGATGTGTTGTAGTTTTATTTATCAAGATGAATCCGAAAATATCACAGTATAAAAATAATCTTTTCAATTACTTAAATTTTGGTCAAATAATTTTATTTCTATTATAAATGTTTTAAATATTTTTTAAAAAAGTACTGCGATATTATGCGATGTTCAAGTAAAATTTGAATTATTTTTCATTGTTGCTAGTAATATTTAATTGTTGAATAATAATGATTAAAGTATAAAAACTCTGCCACGTTGAATAAAGTTAAATATTTAGTACAGTTTTAATAAAAATTTGAAAAAATGTTTTACAATTGGAATTGTGGTGTAATTTCAAAATTAAAACTTTCATTAAATAAATATTTATTAAGCTTACATCTCTGATAAAATGGCCAATACTAACGATTCCAGCAACTCATGGTAGTTCAATAGCATGATTTTGCTTTTAATTTCGGCAGGTTAAAATTTAAAATTCCTTTTATTCCGTAGCTTGAAAAAAAACTGAATTCTAAGACGAAATTTATGAACGAAAATATTATTTTTACGAAAATTATGACGAAATTTAAAACGAAATCATTCATTTGATAATATTTAATAATCTTCTCCAAGAAATGTATTTTTAAAATTTTAAAATAAATAAAAATTGTATTTTTATATACAAAAAGTTGAAAATAAAAATATTTTTTTTCTCTGTAGTTCTTTAATTCTATTCATTGCATGCATTGAAACTTTATATTTGAAGACCTTCCAAATAAGATGCAGAAGGAGAGAAAAGTAACAAATGAAATAGAAACCTGGAGAAACAGTCCTCAATGTTCGCTTCGATGCAGAATCTGAAAAATCAACGTTTTGCAATAAATAGAGCAAATTTTAAAAAAATAAATAAATAAATAGAAGTCGAATAAATTTGAAGGTTATTCGTAAGATGTGAGCAATTGGAACGGTTCATTATACTTGCCGAAAGATGTTTTTAGAATCTCCACTTTCATGCCGTTTGAAATAATCTTCACTGGTTTTCCCGCCCGAAGTTGTTTTTAAGTTTGGTACTGAAAAGAAGATCAAAGAGGAACGGAAGAGAACTTTTATTTTTATATGGTTGCTTTGGAGTTGTACTAAATATTAATGAAACTGTAACCTCAAAAGAGCATTTTTCCTTTTTATAGTTTTTATATTTGGTAAAATATGCTAACTGGGTTGGAAATCTGTGAAAAATATTTCAACCAGTGTATGATGAAATGCAAAGTATGGTTTCGATGTTCTAGCATTCAAAAATGCAAATCTAGTAAAATATGGATTCTTTTGTTATAACCGAAAAAATTATAATATAAAAGGAGTTGTCTGCTTCATCTTAAAATTCAAAAATAATTAACATTTACTAAATAGAAAAACAAATTAGTACAAAACTCTGGCGGCAGTTGTAATTCATATAAAATGCATGTTACATAATATACATGCAGCATTGAAACTTCTCAATATGCCCGCCTTTATATTTATCAATGTGCTATAATCACAAAGCCACGTATTCAACGTTTCAAGTAAATCTGCCGGAACATCAAAAACATGGGGCCGAATAATATAATGCATATTTGGTACATATTATTGCAATGGATGATAGATATTGTCCATTATCTAACCTCACAATTAAAAAGTATAGAGAGTAATATCGGGTGTATACGAGGAGGCTATACTTTTGGAAAATAACGTGTCATCATCCATGCATCTGTGAAACGCTGCCATAACAAATGATCTACGTTGTGATCAGTACTAGAAGACGCATCATCCAGCATGAAATCCCTTATGCAAATTATTGGAAATAATATACGCTGTTGAAAATGTGTGATCACAGCACGGTACTATTTCCTTATGACCGGCTTAGAATAAATTTGTTGTTAGCTCTTTTAAAAATTAGGTTCTAAGTTAAGTTAAAGGTGCCTCTACATGAATTGTTTCTGGATGGCTTGAAAATTCTCCAATGCCTAAATTCGATAATTGTGTGTGCTATCTGCCGATTGAGATAAAAATGACCATCATCCCTCCTCAGAATGTACCCTGTCCAATGATATCAGCCGTCATTCTAGCAGGGAAATAAAGAGCAAATTGAAGTGAACTGAAGTGAAATTTTGCGAATCTCTATAACCTCGTGCTTCTGTGGGTATATAAATTTGATTTTGTAGTGGATAAAAATGCAAACTCTGCCATAATCTTTTACGTACAGTAGAATACAGAATATCCAATACACGGTAAACAACTGTGACACTCAAATAACCTCACGGTGACTGACTGTTGATTTCAGCAACTTCTGATTTACATTTTCGACGCTAGAAGACGAGATATGTTTTTGTCCTCTCGCTGGAAGAATGTCCTGAAGCTTAGTTTTCCAAAACTATAGCAAAAAAAACCATACCTGATATATGAATATGTTTATTATAAATATAGTAGGCTTAGGAAGCACATAACAAACTAATAAATAGCACATAGGTGTTTAAATATTTAATTGGCACAGTTACATTACAATAACACTTCAACATAGGATTCAATAGGACCTGCCCATTTCAGCCTTCAGCGTAATTTTTTAGATATATCGTTGATTTTTCTATAAAAACAGAGACAAGAGTAAAATTTTAAGTTGTCAAAATTGCTGCAAACTTGCCAAATTATCGCCATTGCTGTAGAAGGAGGGATCATAAACATTCCAACAATTTGGCTTTCACTTAAAATATTTGTAAATCTATTTTCTATATTCCTATATTAAATGTGAAGGGAAATAATATTACAGAATCATAATAATATCATCGTAATTAACCGTTTTGCCTATCTAATAGGAAATATATTGCTGGTTCTAAACAGCAGTAGATTTAAAAAAAATTGCTCTAATTCCAGTCTACAAAACATGTCACTCCACCTATTTCCCAGAATAGTGTATGAAATATTTCCTCAGTTCTCTTGATGTGTATGTGTGTGTTATTTTAAATTTCAAATGGATTACAGGTGTCAAAATTCTTCAACAAGATTTAAGGACCCCAAGAGAAAATGTAATCCGAAAGGTATAAATCATCTTTTTGATGTTTCCTCTTTCTAGAATCCCAAAAGATTAGAAAATTTAAACAAAGAGAGATTTATTATTTTTATATTGTCCACAGAGACATGAACCTTGTCAGAATTCAGTATATTTGAGGTATAAGAATGTCCGTTTCCCTCCGAATTTTCAACAGCACGCTTAATTAAAATGGAAATAAGCTTCCAGGAAATCAAACTATTAATCACTCCCGCTTTAACACTGGAAATGTAATAAGTTCTTCAGATAAGCAATGATAGTGAAATACTTATCATGATTTATTTTCGTATTATCAGCGATTATATATATATATATATATATATGTGTGTGTGTGTGTGTGTGTGTGTGTGTGTAATGATATTTTAAGATTTAATCTAATCCTAATTAATTTCCTAATTTTTTTAGTCTAATTCAGCCCATGTGAAAGTCATTCTAAAAAATTCTCTTATTTCCTGATCTCAATCCACTTTTTCTTTTTAATTAATTCAACTCTTTCTAAAAATGATTGCGTCAGTGGTTCCCGCGTGCCAAGTGAAGGCATAGAGAATCCCTGATGTAAACAGATTCTTCTAAAGGATCCCACTGTTTCCCTTGCAAGGTCGACACGTGTGAGAAATTCCAATCAGAATCGACACATGTCAGATATCTCATGTTATATAAAACCAGGGATAAAATGTTCATCAGTTTTCTTTCTTTTCGCTCTGTGTCATTCTGTATTGTGTGTGCCCGTCGTTCCTGCTTGCACATTATGCGTTATCTTCGGGATGAAATAAAACGACGTCAAAAAATCGAAAGTCACTTCACTGTCTCCGAAACTTCCATATATATATATACAAGTTTTATTAAGTTTAAAAACAAAAATCAATCAAGAGAAAATATGATATAAAACTATAAATTATTTGAAACTATCTCTTTAATATTATCTAGAGATTTATGATTATATTCTATTTAGTATTGTTTTATTTGCGAACCTAAATACTAGATTATTCCAATTTACATGTCAAATTTATTCGTTAAGAGCAATTACAAAATTATATTAAACATCTTTATCCTAAATTTTTTAACTTTCAAGTATGAGAATTATACAAAGGGAAGGTATTGTATAAAAACTGACTGAGCTAATGCAAGAACACACCAATTTATGAGAATAAATTTTGTAATTGGTCTTACGAATAGGAGTGGTTTCTCCAAAACTTCCTCGCATTCTTTCTAATAATGGTGTTATCACCCCAGCTCACATAAAATTATGAAACTTCAGTAGGACCAAAATTGGCTTCCAAAACGTTAGTGAACAATATTCAATAGCTTCAAATTAACCATCATTAGTGTGTATATAGCAATTTTACTCAATTTATGATGTGATCCTTGTCGATTAATTTCCGGCATTTAAGAACTGTTACATGAAAATCGTATTTATCTTTCAGAGGCGAACCGAATAAAACCAAGATCTGGCACAAAACTACCATTGTGATAAAAAGAAATCGCACACCAAATTTTATATATAGTACACTCTTGAGTTTACGGCTAGCTACTATCCGACCTATTTATTTTTTTAAAATTTTTAATTAAATGAGAAATGCAAGGCTCTGCATTGGAAATGAGTGTCTGCTAAGATCCTCCTACGTGTCGTGCGCAAAATACAAATTTGAAAGGAAGAAAGCAGCTTTCTGTTGGTAGTTGATTGTTCCGCAGTGCGTAACGGGCTTCATTTGTTCCCGATGTTCCTGATTTTAAGTGTACAGTACGTAAAGTATTCTAAAATTCATATTCTACGTGGTTTGAGATAAAGGGAGGGCTTAGTACTCAATAAGAAGTCAGAAAATAGTATTATAATAACGAATTTTGGTGTAAAATCTTTGTCTTCTGTTGTTTATGGGCAAAGAAATAAATGCATTGAACTCTAGCACATCCGGCTTTTTTGTTATCCGGCTTGCTCTTCCACATTAGGTTGAAGAGTCGGAGTGTAATTCATATCATTCATTGCATTTTAGAGTTATCGTGGTTATATGTTACTGACAGTAAGTCAACAGTTTTAATTTCTAATTTGGTATTTATCTATACTTTAAAAATTGTATACATGACCAAATTTTATCCATCTAGCATTCGTCGTTTCGTAGTTATTTTGTTAAATTACATTCTGACAACCGGACAGATAAACTTCATCTGAATAAATTTCTCTTGAAATTTGATCAAAAACTATAAATGTTATGTAAATACTATATATGAAAATTCACCAGTATATATTTCAAAGTGTTTTTAATTTTTTTTTCATTTGTTTTGCTTTAGACAGAAAGTCATAATGCCAAAAATGGTTTTTGTTTTTTTCGAACTAGAAAAATTCTAAAATGTGGATTTATTAAAATTTCGAAGTCGAATATTTTGATGATGGCAATATATTTTTCTGTACTTCATATTCGACAAAGTAAAAATGTATATATGTATGAAATTAAATTTCGTTCCTATCGATTTTAAATAAGGAATCGAAATTACATATTCGGGTTTCTCCAATGTTCTACGTAGCATAAAATCAGCATATTGCGTCATGAAATTCTAATTCAAGAGTAAGGAGAGCGACACTCCCTCTTGCGGATTCTACCGAACATTCCCAAGTTTTGCCTCTTCACTGCATATTCCCACCCAGACCTTTCAGATTGATTTAATTGTGCGGACTTTTATAAGGTGTATCGAAAACATTAATAAATCATGTATATTGTGAATATTACGAGAAAATACAATAGAAAGAATAGAATACGAGAAAGAAAGATATTCCACCCCCTACCAGTTGATTGATATTTTCTTATACCTTCTGCAATCTTTATACATACAATTTCATTTTTTAATGTATTCATGCGAGTCGTAAGTTTTTATATGTAATGTTTTTTCTTTCTTTTTGAAAGCAGATTTGTTGTTGTTGTGACTTATGGCATTTTACAAGCACGTGACAGTTAACTGTCAGCGATTTAAGCCGCGTGAACATCTCTTATTTTTTCAGTAGCGCCAACCACTTAGCTACTTTATGTGTCACATTCGTTTGCACAACCCCTTTTCTCGGGGAGGGGCACATTCGTACACCTCACAAATAGAACACAGAAAAAAAACAAACTTGCCCAAATCAGGAGTCGAACCCGGAACGCCCAGATCACGTGGAAGACGCTCTACCTCTATGCCAGGATGCTGGCCACATACTTTATTTATGAGTTGTATTTCTTTAGAGGGTCTCAAATTCCCCCAAGGCATCATTTTTAATCCAACATTTTAAAATTTAATCTAATTTTTTTTTATCCATGAATTTACACTTTGCACATGTTATAAGCTGTGGTAGCATAGTTCACAGAGGAAAAAAAAGTTAAAAGCACTCATCTATCTTATAAAACCAAAAAAATATAAATAAATAACTATGAAAACTCCAAGCTTATCTGTCGCAGGTGTTAAAAAAATCACGCAACCGCAAAAGTACCTAAATTTTAAAGAAGTATTCCAAATAAAGTAAAATACAACCGTCTAAGTCTTCTTTTTTTCCAGGCAACCATCCTACGGTGAAAGAAAATAGCGTAGAATTTCCATCACTGAAAAAATAATAGAAAAAAAGAACAAAAAAAATAATAACAAATAAACCAAGTTTGAATGGCAGTGCTTTTCCGCGATCAAAGAGGCTGAACTCTTAAGTTAGAATCCAGTGAACGATTTTTTATGTGTCTTTTTATGGAAGTATTTTCTTCCTGCTTCTTTTCCTTTCTTTTCTACCATAAGAATAAGGACTTCTGGACTTTCTTTTTTTGTAGAATAGTTTCTTGCACATTCTTTTGATTCAACTCCATTTTTGTTCACTGCTTTATTGTCTCGCATAAGCCTATTTCGAAATGTAAATCGACACGTTTGGCCCAAAAGGGGTGGTTTGACGCATGCAGGAGTAATTTTTTTGCTCTTTCATTTAAAGCTGTCCACGGAGAAGACATCAAAATTGAGACAATCTTCCTCCAAATACCTTCGCTTTTTTCAGAAGCACATTTCACAATGCCGGATTTCGTATTTGGGGAATAGAATGTAAATCCGCGAGTCTTGCAACTGTGGCAAAATTATCCACTCTTTCCCCAGGGCAATTTTGACGTGTGACAGATTTTTTTCACTTTATCTGTAGTGTCCTAACATTTAATCCAAAAATATAGTTGTCTCAGAAGAGATTTTTATTGAAATAAAAATACTTAAAAGGCAGTGTTGTTTAAAAATATTTTAACTAAGGGAGTGATGTTTTGTAGATATTTCCACTATTTCTCTTAAAAGGCTGATATTTTTATCTGCGTATATATATATAGTCATGTAACGTTAAATCAATAAATAACTGTCTATGTGTAAAAAAATAATGATAGATTCAGTAATTTTGATATTTTTTTAATTTATTATATTAATAACATATTTCGTTGAGTTATTTTTCCTGAATATTTGTTTTATTTTATATATATATATATTTTATTTTTGTATATTATATGCACTTTTCTTGATTGATTATAGATCAATTTAGTGATTCTCATGAAAGACGTGGACGAATAACTGTGATTCCCCGACGTATATCATTATCGTTCCTTTTTCATTATTTTTAAATCAATTAAATCTGATGAGCAATTGTTAGCAGTATTTTTATTGTTATGATAAAACTGATATTTAATTTACGATAAAACTGACGTTTAATCTCATTTCAAAATTCCAATGGTCTATATGTGAATTTAATTGCATGACGTTGCCATTGTCAAAATAAAGATTGAAAATGCTTTATTTATGTGGCAGATTGGTACGAGCGAGAACCAAACCTGCGATGCTAGGCTCCGTAGTCACGTAACATAAACACTAGACAAAAGTGATCACCTCTGTGCAGAGACTGTGCAGAGATTTTATTCTAAAATAGGGTTTTATATCCACATTTTTCATAGTATATACACTTTTAAACTTTCACGCACTGGAATTATTCATTTTTGCGTTCATTAAATTCAAAATTTTTAATATTATCACATAACAAAGTATATTTTGAATATATTTGTTCCATATTATCCGCAAACAATCTGAACGAAGATATTTTGTATGAACAAGATCGTTACCAAAGGCGGCTATAATTCTTGTTTTGCGAATTAAAATATTTATCCAAATTCATTTTGAGCAGTAGGAGTAATTTAGGAGTTGAGAAATTTAGGAGGATATTTTGCTATAGCATTGCTGTATAAAAGTGATTTGGACACCATTTTAAACTGTAAAAACATTTTTAATGGTAGGAAACTATCTATTGTGTGCTTCTTTAATGAGATTTTAATTAAAAAATTTTCTCACATAATATTCAACGTTATATTTATTTTGAAACAAAATTGCTAGTATTTTCATTATGTCATTATATATTTAATCCAGGAAATTTCTTCAGTTATTTAGAATAAAGGAAGAAAGATTCTATTAATTTTTGCCATAGTTTACCGAAATAATCAGAAAATAAAATTATATCACCTGAAAGAACAAAATAAAACTTCAAATAGTTTAACTATACAACGATGTTTTTAACGCTAATATCCACGTTCATAACATTGTACTCCACTCCATTAGTACAATGGACTCCGATCCACTAATATCAATCGACTCCACTCCACCAATATCAATGAATTCCACTCCCTTATTGACATGGACTTCATTCCAATAGTATCATTGGACTCCACTCCATAAAGAAGATTCTTACATAAAATTAACAAAAGGCTATCAAAATTATGCAGAATCCACTGCACTTTGATGATTGTAATATTTTTCATGAAATCATGAACATGAAAGTTATGTACAGACGATTTGATAGAATCTGAACCTTTCCAAATTTTAGGGAGAATCAACTGGTTATACAAAATCGTAAGTACATATATATAATTCATATGGATTTTCTAAATATCAAATCAATATCTTTTCGTATACATCTATTTTAAACTGAGATTATGAACTCGAATTACACTATTTTAATGAATTTTTTGAAATATATATCTACTATGTCAAATTAATAAAAATCGTCTAAAATTTAGAAATATTATACAATGCAGGTCTGAGATACTTTCATTTTCCTCCAGGTCACTCACTTTCTTATCTGAGATAAGAAAATCATTGAAATAGACAAAAAACTATCTGCGGCTAAGATTTTAGTTTAAGAATCAAAGAGCCCAATTTCCTGCCAAGAGCCCACCCTGTTTTTCCATTGAGAGTGAAAGATGACCATTTCCAAGAAAGTTCTCCACTGTCCATCGATTATTGTATAAATAATAGAGAATTTCAAAGGGTTTTTGTACTGGAAAGGAATTTCCTTTTTGGACGGTTTCGGTGTGTCCTAATCGATTTTGGAACTGCACAATGGGGTGAGAGGAAGTTCTGATAAAAGGTGCGAAAAGTGGTAAACGACACCGGACGAAAAATTCTAAAAGCAAATTTCCTCTTGCAGGAAGTCCGAAAAGATGACCCTATTTTCCTCTTCTTTTCCTTATATTCGAGGTTCTTTTCTAATCTTTGAATTAATGCTGTTAGGAATTTTTTTACAGACTTCCTCTAAATCCTTATTTTAATTCAATTTTATAGTGTAATGCAATAAAAGATTTTGTGAGAAGGGGCTTGTTTATGAATACATTACAAATTCTTTACTTCCTTTCTTGCCAATAGGAACAAAATATTAATGTTTTCAAAGTTTCAAGATGAATATACTATCATATTGATGTATGGGATTCAATTTAGTGTGGATTTAAAAAAATAGAAAAAAAAAGGCATATCTCTATCTATGTGTGAGTGTGCGTGTGTATGTGTGTGGGGGCGCATTTTCTATTAATTAAATATTAAAATGATAATAAAATTAAAACTAAAAATATTATCCTTTTTTAGATTTTTAAGTAGCATAATATTTAATATTTTTTATTTATATTATAATTCTGTTTTATTTTTTTATATAATTTAGTTAATTTTTCAATTTATATTTAATAATTATTTTATTAATTTTTATTTATTCTTTAAATTTTTATTTTATTACAAATTTTGTTTTGATATCAAGTTTCATACATGCATATTTTAAACATTTTCAAAGAATTTGCAATACGAGTACCTAAATGGATGGATTTTCAGTTTCTTTTGATACAAAAGTAAAATTTTTTTCATATTAAATACAAAAAAAAAAGATGAAATTGCATTCAAAGTAAAATTAAGTATTTAAATTATATGCTATGCTCCAGATGAATTTTCTGAAAAACTTTATCACATACAATTTTTGAATTTTTGCATAAAATAGAATAAAAAATGCATATAAATAATTTCTTACCATATAAAAAATAAAAGCCTTTATAAAATTGTATAAATATAGTTTTTAGTTAAAAATATATATGAAATAAAAACCTTCCAATTTAAATGTTTATCGAATGATTTCAAAATTCTCCAGATTGCTTAAGAACTATATTACTTGAATCTGAAATGACAAATAAGCTTCGTTTTTATTCAATCTTTGAACACTATAATCAATTCAATAGGATTGGGCTATTAATTTATAGTATGAATTCACACATTCTTTCTTACATATTATGAAACATTAAAGCAAATGTAAAAATCTTGTAAAAATTCAGATTGTTTATTGTAGAGCCTTGAGAAATTACCATAGGATATTGAATTTTTTAAAAAATAGGCATCAGATATTTATTCCATGAGAATTTTTCCAAGAAAATCTTACCGAAATTCAAAATTTCAAGAAATAACATTTCAGAATATAGAAACCTTAGTTAGAAACCTGTGTTATGGAAATATGAAACAAATACAATTTTTCCATAGAATGATAAAATTAAAATAATATCATTTTCTTAAGAAAACTGTTTAGAAACTAAGAGTTTTCAATGAAAACATTATTCGATAATCGATATTATTAAATGCAGAATCTGAAATATTCCTGACACAAAAATGTAAGATAACAAATGAAAATTAATTACTTTTCTAGAAAATTAAAAATTATTTAAATGGGTAATATGCCGATTAATTATTGAAACTTTATAAAAACTAATATAAGAATGTTTAAGTTTACAGAACTTATCGAAACATTCGGAATAATCTGACTGATCGTCGTTTCAGCACCACGGAATTGGAAACTAGGTTTAGCCCTAATATCTATTCCTCTGATAGTATATAATCTCTCCAGCAGAAGATTATATACTATAAAATCTTCTGTCATGTAATTCGAGGTAATTCGATCCTAAAGCTGTAATTTATATTACTAGAAAGAGATAACCAACTATCATGCCAAATCTTCTCATCCTTATATCTGAAGTAATAATTGCTAAGAAAAAATTGTTAACAAGTTACATGAACTCTAAGTTATCTCAAAATAAAATGTTTCTGTTCCCCACAAAAGATGATTTTAACTGTCATTAAATTTTTTTCAATAATATTGAAAATTAAATAAATCTAAAATCCAAGCAAGAAAGTGTGTTTCTACCCTCTTGCAAAATGCTAAAATCGATATAAAATCTAATAAAAGATCTTACATCAATAAAATCTCAAATTTAATCTATTTAGAAAAAAATAATATGTAAATCTGATAGACGATATGTTAGAAACTATTTATTTTCTTCACTACCATGATTAATACCTAATAACGAAATTAATGGACGATGTAAATATCATTTTTTTGTTTCATTTTTCGCTTGATTAGTAATCCTTTAAGCAACAAAGTTTTACGATCACATAGCTACTCTTGAAATTTTATAACAATTCATCAACATCAAAGGCTTGGTAGAATATATTAGCAACGCGGGTAACACATTTTTTTCCCTCCTTCTTTACATTGGAGATCATAAACCGAGCTTAGGTGTTACCTTGAATCACCTAACATTGTAAAAATTGATTCACGGTTCTAGTAAAGGGTAAAAAGAAAAATCAGATTATCGGATACGACACGTGATGTGGCCATCCTAAATTTATTGGATGCAGTGATGGTTACAGTTTCCTCAATAAAAATAAGTGGTTTATGACTTTTTCAATGAAGTAAACTGAATTTAAGTTATGAACCAGGATTACGATAGCGCGGTTGCGATTTATAGATCCGGAATTTTTATGTCCGATTTATGAATAAGCAATGACCTTATGAAAACCTATTTTTTTAAAGTAAAGTATCATACTTTTCATACTTTGAAGTAAAGTATGAAAAATATTAGAGAAATTATTGTAATCGTCAACTGAAGAAATTAATGAATCTCCACAACTCAGTCCTCTCTAAAGCAGAAAAAACATTTGTAATTTTTTTTTTGAATTTTGTTCTGTCTGTCTGCCCGTCTGTAAACAAGATAACTCAAATGGATAAAATTTAATATAGGGACCGAATTTGTAGCCAAATCTTAAATGATATTAAAATTTGAGTACCATTAATACTAGCAATGTTTTCTTTAAAATCTATTTAAAGGAAATGTATCTCTCTGTCTTTTCGGATACAATTAAACTCAATAACTACAGAATGGAAAGAAATAGAAGCATAAAATTGGGTGCAAAGGTGCAATAACTAAAATGTCAAATTTTGAATAAATCTATGGATGTATGATCGTCTGTTCGGCCTATAATTTTGCATGTAGGAAAAGGTAATAACTAATAAACTGAATAACTTGTTGAAATTCAATAGTTAAACTTACGAGTACCGTACGAATTCCGTATCTTCTGGTTACAATCGGTTGAAAACATCGTCCAAAATATGGATTCGCTCTATAGATTCATAAAAATGTTGCTTTCAACTCTAAAACACCATATTGTGCAAATATTGTTGGTCAATGTCAAGCAATGCTTTTTCAGCTTTGTCCAAAGCCGACAATTTTATCCGGAGGAGGAGGTGATCATACCTCTATTGGAGAATATTCGAGAAATATTCTGGCAGATAACTTCCACTGCTTTGCTTAGCGTTTAGTTATCACTATATATTGCATTTCATTGACAATTTTTTTTCATGAGTGGATTTTCTATGCAATTAATAAATAAGAATGAGGGAGATATTTACCTAAGTATTTGAATGATCGGTTATTTTCTTATTTACAAATCTCTTTTGCTGTTTGTACAGGGGAATTTTATCTTGGGATTTTTATTTCCAATTCCGTTTCACATAGTTCTATAATACTCTATGATTTCGTTTTCAAATTGCTTTCGTTGTAAACGGTTCCTACTGTAGAAAGTTATATACAGAATATACACTTTATGGTTTCTAGCTATTAAAATCATTTTTAATTAGAAATTATAAACTTTAAATACTTAGATTTACTTTTTCAAATCTATTTTAATATAAATATATATACTTGTAAGATAATCCTCCTAGATAAATGAACTGTATTAAAACAATTGAATCATGCGCTGTGATTGGTAATGACATCATTTCTTAAACATTTTCGCATGCACGTATGCTTAGGAAAATACATCCTAGGTTGAATCGCCACAAAATAATAAAAGGAATTGTTTTCTCGAATTTTACTCATTTGTTTAAAGATTCATTATGCATTTTACTTTCTCACGTAAAAATGCATGTGAGAAGAGGTGGAAATATTTTGGAAGAAAATGCGGTCACGGAGCATTTTTTTTTTCTTTACAGAAACGGGCACTATCGGGACGAGATGAAAAAGTCATGATCCAACCAATCAATCAATAATAGCTTTAACATTCGAAATAAATTGGATGGAGAGTAGGAATAGAAGAAAAATCATTTATCATCCTCTTTAGCTTTATCCGTTATTTTATCCCACGTGACAGCTACAACCTTTCATTCTAACTCGATTACCAAAACTTTTATACTTCAATAATTCATTATCTGTTTTCATGTTTTCCTTAATAAACGTGACCGCTTAAGAAAAGTATTCGAAATTTTGAAAAAAAAATCATCTCATTTCTTTTTGAAAAAAAAAAAGTGAAATGATTTTGACAGATATCATCTAATCATTATAAGTGAAAATAAATACTTTTTTAGAGACAAAAATTTGCTTTTTTTCCATCAGTCTTATTTTCGTTACTCCCTGCTCGAACTCCGAATTTATTGTACCCGTCTTATTTTAAATAGTATTGAAAAGTAAAATTTATAAATAAAGAGATGTTAAAAATTAAATAATATAAATTAAGTAATTATTGATGTTTGTGGTTTATAAAACAAAGATTTTCAAATATGTACGCATGGTAACGTATTTAAAATATTTTAAAACCTAAAAAAATAAAATGAGCCAAAGTAAAATCGATTAATGCTGTTGAATTATATACCGGTATACTTGCTGATGGTTGAAAGTGCCAGAAAAAACTATACTGAATACATTGCGCATGCAAAGATACAAATCAACTATTCTTTTTATAAGTTATCATAAGCAGGTATCCATAGGTAGGTTATTTTATGTAGGAAATATTGTCTGTCTGCGTAAGAAGCTGTCAGATGTTCCTCAAACATAACGATTCAGTTCATAATATCCATGATTGAGAACAATTCATTAAATGATTCTCTCGGCATGTTTAGCGCAGAGAGCAGACCATTGGAACAAAACACTAATTCCCAATATAATGAATTTTTAAGTTGAAATCCAGATTTGTAGTGGATGTGTGTTATATGCCCTTAATTTATAGATATGCTTGGCTTTCATTTATGAATTACAGAAATATTTGCTCGCTTACATTGCACTCCAGTTTATCAACTTTGTAGAATTTCTTTAATAAAGTATGATCAAGTTGAAGAGGTGTTTTTTGATTATTAATATTCATTATTATAAGGATAATTCTATACAGAAAACTTATTATTAATGATTAAAACAATTTTAAGTTGACAAGAGATCAGGAAAGTAGATATTCTAGAGATCAAAATTTTGAGATATATAAACATATCAACAATAGAGGCTATTTGCTTAATTTAAATATTTTTTTTCATAATATAAGGCAGATATTAAAATAAATTCTTGAATTAGTTTCCATAGAAATTATTCTTGTTCTTAAATATATATATCCATATTTTAATTTCCATAATAAACGAGATATTTATATTGAATACAGATAAGGTTTTCCATTCTTCATCCTCGAGAGTAACACTTATTATAACGAGGCCACATAAATTATAGTAAAATGTGGATATCTTATATGAATCCTTTTATTGTTAGTCAACGAAGTAATTCAGCATTTTCCGAAGGAAATTATCGGTTTTTCTTCGAATTTGATAATATAGCTGTATCTGGTGGTCTGTATTTCTATTACCACAAAAATATTACAGAATACATTTTGTTATTGCTCGATGTTCTGAAGGCTGCAAAATATTCCTCTGATGAAAATTATTTTAATTTTGATATTTTTTTTTAATTTTCAGTAATAAAATTCCTTTACACTTTTCTTTAAACAAAGCAGTATATATATATAATTGAAATAAAAATAAAGATAATTAGGACTTCTCCTATTCAGACTGATGCAAGAATTAATTAGCATTTACTCCAAATACTATAGCATAAGGCCTTCGGAATGAAACTCTGCCATGGATTTCAAACAATAATTTTAATTTCCCAATTCAACCCGTAGTTGCACGACTAGTCGAGAGTGTACACTAGGGTAGAACGAAAAAGCCAACTTTTGATTTTTAATTTGTAATAGCGCCAAAAAGTTGCCTTTTGGTATAGATAAGATAAATAGAAATTATAAAAAAATATTAGAGTACATCTTGACGTACCGCAAAGACTTTAAAGTTTCATAAAAACGCACTTTTTGCAACTTTTTAAGGATTTTTTCGCATTTTCATTATGAAATTAAAAAGCTTTAAATAGGCGTTGTCATACGAATAGAAATATAAAAACAGTTTTATTATTGTACTGGAATAGCAATGAGTTATCGCCGGAGCGGTTGTTATTGAGGCAAGGCGGAGATTTTTCTGCGTCTGTTGATACGGACAGAGAAGATTTCAAATCCGAAGCTTTGCCGAGTTCAGTTGAGTTGGCGTCTCCGCTCTGTCTATTGTGTAACTGATTAACATAAATGATTTGTGCGTTTGTGTGCTTTGCTCGGAGGAATAATGGCACAGTATAAATTAGTAAAGACAAGACAAATATTGGACTGCTCTATTTTTGGGAAATTTAGTGATTTGCTTGATGTTGAAGTCACTGCTAAAGAATCTAGTTGTACTGTTATATAAGACAAAACATCAAAATTGCTTCAGAGAAGGATCCTTCTGTAAGCGAATTATGTGACACTTTAGTTCTTATAATAGAACAAATACGACCAAGAGTTTTTATTCCCGTTGCTTCTAGCAAAAGAATTTCAAACATGATAAAAGCTTAATGCTAAATACGGGAATTTATAAAACTCTATAAGCAGAAAATGTTCAGATAAGTTTGATTCCAACCTCACAGAGTTTAGAAAAGAAGTTAGACGTTTACATGATATTGCTGATTTGTATAAAGGCATAAAAGAGCTAGTTATGAAATTAAAGGTTCTAAACGATCAACTCACCAGCAGGAAAAGGGCTACAAGTAATATTGATATTGCAATTAACAGCGCTTTGAGGAAGAAAGAAGCAAGAAAGAGTAAAGAACTACAAAGAATAATTAAGTTTAATCAAGGACAGACAAAAAAAATTATGCATCAGAAACGCTTACTGACGACAAGGAGAATGCTGAAGAAAAACAGTGTTCTTGACAAAAAGAGTCAAACCAACCAGACCCATTAAATAGACAAAAAGAGACTGAAATACCAGGTGCCTATGTGGTTTAATATTAAAGTAAAACTTTCATGTACTTAATAGTTCCAAACATCTTTTTGACCTTATCTTATATTCACGAGATCTCTTTGATGATCTCAAGAACGTTATAGACCAGATTATTCAAAGAAATGAATACTTTGCAGCTTTAGAAAATATCCTTTTGTCCATGGTAAATGTTGAACGTAAGAAAAGAACTTGATTTACAACATGTTTTAAAAGCAAGAAAGGGAGTTTAAAGTTCCAAAGATAAGCTTCGATGCAAAGGATTACATGACGTGAATTACATGACTCATGGCTTGAAAATGATTTAACTGGACTCCCCTTCCAGTGACTCTGTCAAAGAAGTCATGTTCCAATATCTCTGCCATGTAAAGTTGAATCAAATAGTATAGGAGACTCGGTTATCGACTTTCCCTGGCTTCCTTGTCACATGCAAGCAGTGGAAAGAGATGTGAAACTGGTGGCTGAATCGGTTAATCGGCTAAAAATGTCTGTGGTTCTATCGCAAGAAAAGGTTATATAAGAGCAAAAATTGATTCACGTTAGAATATGCCAAAATATTATTTAAAAAAACAGTTTAATGTGGCAATGAAGTAGAAATAAACATTTTGCAAACATTTTTTCTGTAACATGCGTAATCATTAAGGATACAGAAGTAGGAAACGCAAAATTTGGCATAAATATATTTTTTTTAATTATATTTCCAATTGTAATGCTTATATATATACTAAAAATCATCTTTTGTAACAATATAGAAACGAAAAATTCATAAAAATATTTTATCAGTTTTTTTTTTAACAAATTGAATTTTTTAAGGCACCTCAAGATAGTGCAATGCTGCATCCAAATTTTTAAAAAAAAAATGCACCTAACTGTAAGCTTTTTCGCACTATTACCAAATTAAAACCTAAAAAATAAATAAATAATCCATTTTCGTTTCACTCTCAAAATAGAATCTCAGCATATTTTCGTTTACGATCAAACTTAAATTCTTCTCCCAAATTTCAAACAACTGATATATGTTGGACGTCGAACGACAAACAATTAAACTCAACCAACCGCAAATAGCCTCACCAATCAAGAAAGTTTGAAATTCAACTCTTAGTCGCTGGGGATTCTGATGGGAGGAAATAAAGGGGAGAGAATATTCTTTAGATTTACATCATTATATGTGTTAGAGAAGTTTACAAATTATGCTCTTAAAGTCAGATTACGTTACAAGTTTTGAATCAAATGAACAAATTGAAATAAATTTTGACATTTAACATATTTTTTTAGTTGAGAATTCCTGCTAAACTTGGTAAAGAAATAATTTTTTTTTTTTTTTATCATTGCTGGAACAGATAATAGTCAGGAAGATCAAAATTCTCAAATATCAGAACTATGGATACTTACGTAATTAATAGTTTCTTGCCTTATTATGCAATTAATTTTTTCTTACAGAATTAATTTGCTATTATATCATCTCTATGTTGATTCTTAAAGCATTAATTTACTATT
>JAPMOR010094687.1:121343-133353 GCA_026543865.1 Argiope aurantia | reverse complement strand
TATAGTCATTATCCTATAATACAGCTTGGAACATTTAGGAATCCGAGTGGTGATCATAGAAAAGTCTTCTATGAAAAGCTGAAGAATAAGCTGAATATAAAGAAATTTAAAAATGTGATATATATATATATATATATAATAAAAGATTTGATTTAGGTATTGACGGGAACTAAGGTTGTTTGATTTATTAGAATTTTTATTATGAATTAAGTTTTTAGATAGACTCGTAAAAAGTATACATTTCTTAACAATTCTCAAATATACCTGAGTTTAAAAAGGAATCGTATATGGAATATACAATACAATATATTTATTTAATTTCTCTAAATATAAGACAGTCAAATGAGATATCATTGTTTTCGCCTTAAAAGTTGTCTTTTCTAGAAACAGTATTTACTTCAGTCCTTTTCCTAAAATTTATATGCCACTGTTTATATCACTTTATATTTCCGAAAATTTAACTTTTTCCTTTTATATAATCAAAAAATAGGTCATCATCATCAGCTACAAATTCCTTTTTGAAAATTATGAAATGTGCTTTTATTAAATATTTAAAATGCATTATTATTTTATCTAATTTATTTTTAATTTTAACAAATACACATTAAACATACAGTTCCTTCTTTCCTTTCAAAGACAAGCACAACAAATCTTCGAATATCGCTGTAAATGACATTTTCTTCGGAAATAAGCATCTACCAATGTACAAATTATAAAGTTAATTTGGGAAGTTTCCCTTTAAATAGCTGCTCAAAAGCAATTTATTTCATAATTGGAAAATTTTCTCGAGTATTCATGGAACTAAGTTCATTTCAATGCTCCAGACGAAATAGCCTATTTCTAAACAGACATCGAGTTAAATTTCCAAATTATTCATCTTAATGATCGATCCCGATAGTTAACAATCTTCCTCGCTTCCCTACTCCGCTTTTCATTGTACTTTAGTGCAGCGCAATAAACAATAATTTATTAACTGGAAAGAAGCCTGAGGAGATGCGGGTGAAATATTAACGTATAAAGGGCTGTCATGAACTGGAACTCATTTTTAGAGCGAGTTATTATTTAAAAGTTTGGAGCGTTGAATAAAGTTATCAATTTGGAAGTTTCCATAAGTAATTTGGGATTAATGTCAATCAGATGTAATTCGTTGGATGTTTTAGTTTTTAAAATTATTTAGATTATGACTTTAGATTTAAGTATAGTATTTTGTCTTTGAATTGCAAGGAGGCATTGAACAATATTCCGTTTTTAAAGGTCCTGCAGTTATAACTAATTACAGGAATGATATCAAATTTCATAAGCGGAATATGGAAGGATTTCGGGATATGAATTCTATGAAAAAGTGTCAAAGAGATATCTTTAGACACAAAATAAAAGCGGAAAATAATACAAAGATATAATAAAAAAATGTTCCTTGGTTAAAGGCACTCGCATTTATAATTAATTAAAGGAATGATATTCCATTTCATATGCGGACTATGGAAGGCTTTGCGGAATCCGGAAAGAAGAATTATGATCAACACATAAAAAATACCAATCTAATGTTTGATTAATAAAATAATATTTTCTGTATCTTTCATAGTGAGTGCTTTTCTTTTCCAATATATGCAATTCTATTACTCGAACTTTGATGGAAATTTTCCATAACCCATTTTATTGGTATCGACGGTATAAATTCATTTTAAAATTTCTATTCCTACATTGCCAAAAAAAATTTTCGGTCTTTTTTTATAAAATATTTTTCGGAAAAATTATCTGAAGCGAATAATTTTTTTTCAGAATTCCTTTACCCGTGCTCTCGATAATCTGCAAATTTAATGCTTATTAGTGTTAGCTACAGATACCCTTAAATAGGTAAATATTTTACAGCCATCTACATAAAATGAATAAATAATTATATTTTTTATTCTTTCAAAATGGTGTTGTATTTTTTACATATTTTCCAAGCACAAATAAAGTAACTACGCAGTTTCCTATATGATGTGATTTCCATGTGATATGATTGATTAGTCAGAGCTATTTGATGCATTTTACATAAGTACAGAATAAATATGTAAATCTTGATTGAAACTTGTCCGTCTGTTTGAAATGAGGGTGAATTTCTTCTACTACTAGGTTTCAATGCATTTTTGTGAACTTTCCGAGCATTGTTTTAGTAGGTAATAAAAATTAGTTAAATTCCTAATTTTTGCATAATTATGTGAAGCAAGGGACAGATTATTTTGAAGACCGATGCGTAAGGATCACAATATGAAAGCAGATTCAAAGTTCTGAATTGAAGTCAAATTATTGGGCAGATATATCCAGTATTTCTACAGCCATATTTTTCTACTTATCTACCTCCATCTGCCTTTCTTTTGGATGGAGAAAACACTTCAGAGGTAACAGTTTTCAAGTTCTGAAAAAGTGCAACAACAATAATTCTGTGCAGATGAAAAGAAAGTACTGCAAAGGGATTCAGACCTGCTACAATAATTAATTAGCAATTACTTCAAATATTATAAACCGAAGGGAGGAGAAGGGAAGATAGAAGGGTAAGCTGGTAGAATGGAACGCTGCTAAGACAATATAATAATACATTATTTGCTTTTGTATCAAAGCAAAATCTTAATTTACCGATTCACCAATCAATTGCATCATCGGTTGAGAGATGTAATCTTCAAAATAAAATATCTCCATGATTTAGTTTATGCTTGAAATGTAATCCCTCTCTAAACTCTTAAATATGAGATATCTGATAGACGTTAAGCAACAAACTAGAAAACTCAATTAGTCGAAATAGCCTTATACATCAGGAGAGCTTGAAATTTAGTTCTGTGTCCACAGGAAGTTTTGATGTGTGAGTATAAAGGCGGAAGAATTTAACCTTGCATAAAGTGCATGATGTTATTATGTGTGTTAGAGAAGTTTAAGATTTATCCTAAATTATTCTCTTTTAAAATAAGATTGCTTTTATTGTATGTAGTCAAATTAATGCAGTGGAATAATCTTTGACATCAAACATATTTAATAGTTTAGTGATATTATTAAAAGCGAAGAATTAATTTTATGTTTTTACGAAATTAATTTTTATGTTTTATCTGGGGCATGTCAGATATATCAGATTTATGGAGCTATACCTGATTGACCTCTTGTACCGTTAAACTGATAGATTATTATTAACGGGTACAGATGAAAATGGAAAAGATCACTCAACTATTTTCTTTGCATCCCTGAGTGTGGTTCTAGAGCCTAACTTCCGTAAAGTAATTTTTTTATTATAATAAAGATTTGGTATATGTGGAAATCAAAAAAGAAAGCTGTAGGATATATTTCTATAAAAAACTGAAATGATGAAATTTAAAATTAAAATATTCATAAATAGAAATGGAGACTAACTGAAGAAGACTTTGTTTCTTGAATTTATTTGAACTTTTTAAAAACTTTAGTTTCTCAGATGTATTTGGATATAGTATCCGTATTTTAAGCATTCCTCTATATACCTAAGTTCAGTAATGGTGAATATATGAAATATTTAATTTAGCGTTATTTCTCAAATGTTTAAGAAATTAAAATGAAATTTTAATCTAGAAGCACACACTTTGAATTTTTCTGATATAGGATATTTGCCTTAATTGCATTTAAATATCTTTAATACTCTTTATTATATCATAAATAATGGTAAATGTTCAATTTTGCCTTTTTTACATTGAATTAAACTTTAAAATTTATGGTTTCATACCTGCAGTAAGAAATCTTTTTTTTTTCTTTTTTGGAATTCCTTAGAATAATAGTAATGTTCTATCTTTAATTTCTTTCCAATTTACAAGAGCAAATTTTCAAGAAACCATTCTTTCTTCCCTTTGTTTCAGCCATAACAAAGTTTCAAATATTGCCTCAAACAAATCTTTCATCGAAATTGTCTGGACAGTCCCGATTTAAAATGCTTGAATAAAAGCAATTTATTTCATCATTGCAAATTTTCTTTAGTATCCATAGACCTAAATGAATTTTAACTCTCCAGACCAAATAGCCTATTTCTAAACAGCCATCGAGTTAAATTTTCAAACTATTTAATGATCGATCCCGATAGTTAACAATCTTCAGCTCTTCCATACTCCTCTTTTCATTGTCCATAAAATAATAACAATAACCTTTTAACTGATGAATTGGAAACTTATAATTTATTAACTGGAAATAAACTATAATTTATTAATCTGAAAGGAAGCCACATGATATTCTGGTGAAATATTAACCAAGACAGAACTGGACACTCCTGGAACTGGACAGTATGGACACTCCTTTATAGAGTAAGTTATTGTTTTTAACTTCAGAAATATGAATAAAGCTGGTATCAATTTATAAATTTCCCAGAATAATTTGAGGGTTTTGTTAAATAATTGTAGTTTTGGGATGTTTCTGTTTTGAGAAATTAATGAGTATATGATTGTATTGTAAGCATCCGATTTTATCTTCGATTTCAGGTGTGGCAGTAAAACATTCCCTGTTTAAAGGCATCTGAAGCTGTAATTAATAAAAGGAATGATATTTCATATATACATTATAGAAAGAACTGGGGATATGAATTTCATAAAAAAAGATGTAAATGAAATATTTATTCATAGAATTAAAATTGTCACATTAAAAATATAACTCTAATGTCTATTAATAAAAGAATAGTTTCTGTAAATATCAGACTGCGTGTCATTCTTTTTACATGCTAATTTCTTGCTACTGGAACATTGATGTAATTTTATCTAATACATTTTACGTGTTTTATGGCGTGCGTTTATTTCAAAGCTTTCATTCAGACAACACCAAAATCTCTCCTATGGGAGAGGAATTGTTATCGTTTTTTTTTCATTCCTTGGTAATGTTTTAAAGGAGATGGCACTTTTTTTCAGAAATCTTTCTGAATTCCCATCTCTCTGAAAGTCTACTTGATATCCCACTGCTTCTGGTTAAAAAAATTAAATTATTTGTGATCTTCCTGTTTGTTTGTAGATTATTAATCCAAATGCTTATACTTATACTGATGTAGTACATTTTAAATATTTTTCAAAACTAAATAAATGAATTAAACCATTACCTGCTCTACCAGGGACAAATATCACATTACTTACTTGCTGGAGTTGCTTTCATTTATTTCAAATAAATACATGTTCACCAGCACAAACCTGTAGAAAATTATTTCAAATTTTACATCTCATTAAAATGGCGGGGAATTTTCATCGACTGAATTAGTTTTATTATTCTAAGTATTACTTCATCATAGTTGAATAATCAATTCGGTTAATTTTGGCAGTTTTGGTTAGTTTTGGAGACTGGGATTTTTTTTAAACTTAAAATTTCAAAACTGTAATTATGTACATAAGCAATAGTATAGAAGTATTCATAATTTTTCAGCAGTATATATTTGATTACTGAATCAACAGAACCGATCATTTTTGAAATCATTTGTAGCAATTTTCCATTTTTAAATTTATGCATGAATATCTAAAGGTTGATTTATGAGCCACGATTAGATTTATCAATCTGTATAAAGTAGAAAACACTGAAAAATGTGATTGTCTCATACAAATGTAATGGCATGTCACAGAGTTACTTTTTTAAATAAATAAATGAAAGAAGCCAGTCGCAAATACTGCGTTACATTATTTTTAAAAGAATTAAATATTTAAAAACCATTTCTGATTAGATTCTTATTCCTTACAACCCATTCATTTAGTAAATAAAACCTTTTAATTCGCAATGGTGCATAAATTCATATCTCAAATCCAATCTATCCCAGAGAAAAAAATATTACTAAATGTTTCAACTTCAAAGAAAAATTATTATATTTTAAAATTACATTACTAACATAATCTCGCTTTTGATCAGCTCATATCCTGCCTTGGTGTCAAGAAATGCGTGATGATATCTCAAAATTGCATGCCAATATATTATTTTCGCAGATTCAGCAACCTCTTAAGTTTTTTTTAAAAAAAGTATTTTCCTTTACTTTCATCTTCTTTGTCTTAACAGCAACTTTTTCATCATGGAACATCATGGAAAAAAAATACCATTTATCATTTGAAGACGCGTCGAGGCGAATTTATCAGGTCTTTTTAAAATCTAAAAAGTGTTTGAGAAATGTAATAAAATTTAAAGTGAAGGCAGGAGGGAGTTAAGAAGGGAGACGCAAGGTTTTGCGGAAGCAGGCGATACTTTTGGAAATATGACTTTGAAATCAAATCGAAGTGAATATTTTGATCTCTAGCATATTTTATGGAATTTAGTGAGATTTTTCTCACAATTTTTTTCAGTATTGTGATCCTGAAGGAGTAAGAAGTGATTTGGGCATATTGAATCTATTCTTCAAGTATTTCGACAAACAATGTTATCAACTGAAGAAAGCCATTTTAATATCACATTTTTTGTGAAAAAAATGTAAGAAATTGCTTGTCTCAGATTTATTGCATGTCAAGAAATATTAAACCGTTGATCACTGTTGGTTAAGCCTTATATTATGATGAGCATATGATTATTTTACATATACGCTTGAGAGTTTCTGGAAAGTAAATTTATGTATTTATAAATTTTGTTACCGACTGCAATATTAAATATATTTTTTGTAAATTATTTTTATATTCCCTTGTAAATTAGACGAACAATTTATCCTTAACATCTTTTGAAATCATTCCTGAATCAATAAAGGTACGTTTTTTTCTATTCTGATTAAATATTCTTAGATCATGGCTCATTAAATAGCAATTAAATTTTAAAAGAGGGAAAGAACTGACTATTTTCAAGATAATGTCTCAGATATCTGAAATGTTTCTAGAAATGACTGGAAATTTCTGGAAGCTAGTCCACTGACTAGTAAGTATATTACATACTTTCATTCTTCGTACCACAGTATAGTCCTGACTGGCATTCTATAAGGTTCCTTTCAGCAAAATAAAAACATGAGGTAATATTCATCGTAAAAAGAAAAGAAAAGAAAAATATAAGTTGAAGGTCTCATTACAGTCACAATACAACTATACAAAACATAGTAAGTTAGTAGTAAAACATAGTAAATTACCTACATTTTAATCCGTTTTACAGCCCAGCTTCCTTTTAAAAAAAACTTGAATTTTTCTTGTAATTTGTTTCGTAACTGAATTTATAACATTTTGTGTATGTGTCCTGTAGGACCTATTGTAAGCTACTCTCACAGTGATATCAAAACCATAAAATGTGAGGCAAATCATCAGTCTCCAAAAAAGAAGTAAAAGCATGGAAGAGTCAAGTCAGACCGCAAGAAGAAGAAATATCTGAAATTATTAGTTGATGAGAAAGAAAATAGCCACAGGTATAGAACAAAATAATAGGAACACCTCTGAAAATATTAAAATTTTTAATTTGTAAAGGGTTTGGCCACTTTTTGCCTCAATGACAGCTCACATTCGACGTGGGATTGACAAATAATGGTCTTGAACAAAGCTCATCGGAATTCGCACCCATTCCTCGTGCATGGCCAATAGAGTGCGTGGAGAAGGAAACCGAGCATGGAGCTTGTTCTCTAAAAACCACTCCCAAAGACTCAATTATATTGAAATCAGAGGACTGAGGGCACCAGGTTAGATGTTCCACTACATCATCATGCTTATGCAACCATGTTTGAGCACAGCGAGACGTGTGAAATGGTGCATTGTCATCTTGGAATACAGGATGTTCTCCCGGAAAGAGAGTCTGGAGATTAGGGAAAAGATGATCTGCGAGATTGCTTCTATAATTATCGCCTGTAATCATCCCCCTCAAGACAACGAGAGGCCCCAATTCACGGAAAGATATTGCTCCCCACACCATCACAGGATCTCCTCCATATTTCTCGGTTGGGACCGGGTTGTCAACAGGAAAGGCTTTTGCTGGTGTTCGCTAGATGAACACGTTACCCGTGGTCTAGAATATTGTAAATGAGGATTCATCAGACCAGATGACTGTTTGTATTGCAGTTGTGTCCAGTTAGGTAGTCTCGGCACCACTGTAGTCTCTTCGTAGCATTCCGCGCCTGAACAAACGGTTTTACAATAGGTACTCTGCCATGAATGTTCGCAGCATGCAACTCTTGTTGAATAGTTTTCATGGATATGAGGTTCTGAAGTGGATATTAATCTCGTACGTTATCTGCGTCAGTGTAGTCTTGCGATTTCGGGAGGCTATCTTCTTCAACACAACACCAGTCTATCACGGTCCTTCAACTTCGAATTTAGCCCACTGTTGTGCTTCCGCCAAGGTATCTTGCCCGGGTTTGTGTAGGCTGTCATAACTCTTAACACAATGGTCCTTGAAACACTGGCTGTTCTGGACACGGACATTCCAGCTTGGCGAGCTCCAATTATCATGCCTTTTTTCACGTTGGAGAGGTCGAACATAATCACGCTTTACTAAGTACAGAATTTTCTCATCCAACTCACATTGTCAAATGTTTGACTGATCCTTCCCTTTCGCCGCCCCTAAGTGGCACACTCTTGCAACACGAGACAACCTTTTATTGGACGGTCGAAGGACGACAAATTTTTAAATGGATGTTCCTACTATTTTGTCCTATACATGAAACTAATGGACAATGAGTTCAGCAGTTTTTCTCTAATTACTATATTAAATCCCTTTTTTTAAATTTATTTCTCATATGCACAAATTCTGTCAAAAACCCCTCTTTTCAGCTGCTGACACTTGGGAATGAGATATTGTTGTTGTTGTTACTTATGGCACTTGCCACGGACAAGCCTGCTCTTGGAAGACAGCCGATTTAAGCCTAAGGGGGAGTGCCTCTTGTTTTAATCGTAGAGCCAACTAGGGCCAAGAGTACGACTTAACTACACACACATCACAACCCTTTTTTACGGGGCGGACTTCATTCTCGCATTTTATTCACTCACCACAGATCGTAATTTAGACCTGAATCAGAGAACGATCACCCCTGCTCCAGTACCCCCAGTGGTATTACTCTCGACCTGGAGGACTTTGTGACCACGACAGATTTATACGCGCGTCAGCCAACCAAGCACGTGGGGAATCTTCGGCCGGTGGGATTCGAACTCGAATCTAACGCTCTACCAACCAGGCTATCTCGGCCTATGAGATATTGTTGAACAGCGTATTAGATTTGCCTTCATTTATCATTTTTTGCCATGATTGTAAATAACGACAAACATGCCAACAATGCCTCATAGCATTCAGTTGTGAAAAGAATGCCACCCAAAATATTCGAAACGTAAGAAGGAAACAGAATAGATACAATAAGAAGCCAATAGAAGCTCGCAGATCAAAGAGAAATCACACAGGTTGCAATTAAGAATTAAGAGGATGCAATATGAAGAAAGTGTGAACCTACAGATGAACGAAAACGAAGTCTTGAAGAGAATAGTAAAAGAGAAGTTGATAAAAGATAACGAAAAAATACGAAACGAAAATACGAAAGAACGAGAGGGTAGTTTTAAAAGAAAGCTGACAGTTTGTCATATTAAAGACAACAAGAAAGTATAGCACCATGTGAGAGTAACTTGAAGGTCAAAGAGCGACACTGAAATGAAATATGGTATAAGATTGTGAGAGATTACAGAAGAACGAGAAAAAAAGACTTGAAGAGAGCTCTCTGAAAGGAAGTTTGATATGACAGTGAGAAAATATGAAAGAGTGAGAACGCAAACTTTAAGAAAACATTTAAAACGAATATCGAAGTCAGCAAGAATCAGAACAGCATCATAATTGATAAATCTACATGAAATTAAAGAATGCCTTAGCGAAACGTTTGAGCGTAGAATAATACACAATTGAAGTATGATCCCGTTTAACTGTGATCATATCTGAGCTTATGAAACTAAGACAATGCGAATATGAATCCATATCGGCTATTTATTCAATCTTCTGTTGGAAAAAAGGAATTGCACGTCTATCTATCAAAATTTGAAAAAATCAAAATACAGAATTACTATTATTATAGAACCACCTGAATAGACAAAAAGTCTATTTCCAGGCATAATGGGGAGATTTTAATTCAAGAAGAAACTAAGTAAAGAATATTTATGCCACACTTGAATATATAATTAAAAAATTGCTATCATCTTAAAAAACGTTAAAAAATGTTATAACATTAACCTCGTGGAGAAAATTACATTATTTTACCTTTATCTTGAACCATATAGCATCAAAAGAAAAAATTCCTTCATATTGTTGGAAATTGTTTTCTTATAATATATAAAGAAGGAAAACAGGGGTATACGAAACAGTATTGATTCCCAGGAATGAAAAACTATCAGCTACTCTCTCATAAAAAAAGTTTGCTTAAACTTTTATAGTTTAGAAGTAGCATACTCAAATTGAGGAAATAATATGATTAAAATGCAAGTATTTTAATAAATGCTTGAAGTTTTTTTTTTTAATTTTTTTTGATAAAAAATTATTTTTAATTTGGTTTTTATTACTTTTTTCTTTACTTTTTTCCCCAAATGTTTTAATGTTTTCGTCGGTAATAATTAATCGTTATAAATTCATTTTCTGATGTATCTCGAGATGATACAGTAAAATACAATTACATATAGTTTAATTTACTTAATTTTTTTCTAGTTAATCACATTCATTCAATCTAATATAATCTATGTCTGAAACATATTTCTATTAAAAGAGACATTGAATGCTCGTAAAAATAAAACTTCCAAAACCTCCTTTATAGAGATTGATACTGAGATAATTTATTTAGGGTTTATAGAAAAAAAAATGTATGCATTTGCTGCTGAACACAAATAAAAAGTATGGTCTGTCTGTGCAAATTTTATGCCCATGTTCTCTAGGGGAACCCAACGATGTGGTGCGAGCAAACATTAACATTTACTTTGAGAGCTCGGAAATTTATCATGGGCAGTCTTAAATATTTTTTTTTACTGTCAGCTGCAATATTATTAAGATCTCTCCCAAGAAAACACAAAATAAAATTTATATGACACATTTTTATCAGGGGAAAGTAAAATATGAATAAGAAGCCACTCTGATCTGTATCTTTTTTTTTTCTTTCTCTCTTTTCAAATATTTCTAGTTTTATTTCTGATAAGAAGTGATTTCGTAACTGAGAAAAAACGAGTCATATTAGCTCTTTAGAATTTTTTTAAAAACTTAGGGAAACTGTATTATTTAACAAACCGTAGATTCTGGACAAACTGAATTGATTTGTTTTTCTTGTTATGTTATATATAACGAACCATTATATTTCATACGTCCAAAATTAGTTTTTGTTATTTATTACTATCTTTTATTATTTTATTACAATTTTTAACACATTAAGTTCTACTACGGCAAGTAAAACCTTCAAAGTAATATTATAAAACATTTGCATGTTATTTTTTTAATAAAATTATTTTATTACCACTATATTCAAATTATCGCTTAATGTATGTCTAAACTATTTTTTAAAAGTTATTATTATCGATATTTTTCATACATTATTGCTGGAGTATGAATACAATATTTTGTGGCGTTAAGTTAAAGTCTTTATTGATAAATTTTATTATGATATACATCATAATAAGAGAACACTTAAATAATTTTAATAAACTGTTGAAAATAAAAAGAACATTGTATTTTAAATGATAAAAGAATATAATCCTCATAAAATTGTAGGATTATCGTTATTCTCTTGATTGCAATAACTTAAAGAGTTAAATTCAACTCTCCGGCTATCTTCTCGGCTTTTAGTTTCACTTCTCACAAGAACTACATGTTGTGACGTGCATTAGCATTGTATAAAAATATAACTGCTTCGATCAATTGTCTATCTCTTCTTCGATCTTTTAGAATCTTGAAGAACTAACGTGATTTTACTTGGAAAATGGAAAAAATAGTAATAATTCATCAATAGATGGAAATTAGAAATGAATGCGATAATGCATGATGATAATGCATGATAATGCATGATGATTGAATGATTGATTAAACTGAATGTTTAATGGTTTTGATTGAAATGAAAGTTTTTGTATCATTTAACAATGGAAAAAATTGAAATGTGATAAGG